>JZKD02S1720911.1:128773-154846 GCA_000966675.3 Picea glauca
AATCTGAAGGTTGCTCAGAACCAACAGAAAAGTTATGTTGATCAAAAGAGAACTCCAAGAGAGTTCAAAATGGGAGATCATGTATATCTAAGAGTTAAGCCCAGAAAGAGTTCCCTAAAAATGGGAGCTTGTGCCAAGTTGGCACCCCGGTATTGTGGACCCTTTGAGGTTCTATATAGAGTGGGACCTGTAGCCTATCGGCTAGCACTTCCTCCCACAATAAAAGCACATAATGTTTTCCATGTTTCATTACTGAAGAAATATTTACATGATGCTAATCATATAACTAACTGGTCTGTGATCCAGGTGGAACCAGAGGGAGAACTTCTACCAGAACCCCAATGCATATTGGACAGAAAGGAAACCCCGCTCTAGAACCAAACCATTGCACAGGTCAAGGTGTACTGGAAACATTTTGGCCCAGATGAGGCTACATGGGAAATGGAGGATGCCATGAAACAGGCACATCCGATTTTGTTTGCATCTGAACATGCATGACATGTTGATAGATAGAACATCGAGGACGATGTTCCTTTAAGGGGAAGGTAATTGTAACACCCTATTTCCCCCAGTTTGTAAAAATAACTGAACTGGCCAAGAACTGTGGCAAACTCATAAATGTGAATATGTGATGTGAATGGACCTTGTGGAAAAGGTCGATGAATGTGAATAATATTATGAATTTATATTGCAGGACTGCTGAGAGGGGATATGTTGAAAAAAGAGACCACGATGGCTGCAGAAAGGCGGTGGAAGGCACCTGGAAAGGTGGCGTTAACTTCCACCAAAAATCAATACCGTATTTGGACTTCACTGGACTGGAGAACCAAAACCGGCTCGCTGGCCCCAAATTAAATGTCTTGCAGGCTAGTAGGTAGATGGATCCTCAGGAATTAATGAGGGATGGGAGGTGAACCGCCCATCTGTAGAGCTGTCAGGCCTGACCAGCGCGAGGGAAATCGTGCCACACGCAACCTCACAGAAAGATAAAGCGTGGGGGAAGACGCGAGGGGAGAAAGATAACTTTGGCGATATGCAGAGTGAGTGATAGCAGAGAGGAAGGAGAGTAGCCTTCGCTCCTGGTCACTGGCAAACAAAAACATAGTCTCACAGCATCGTGGTCTCAGCTTGGGGGTGGCTAGTGGTAAATCTGTTGGGAGTCGCTGAGCCTACGATTAGGTGGAAACAAGCACCCCTCTCAGCAGTTGCATAACCCCTGGTGTTACTTTCTGATAAGTGTTTTTCCTTTGGCATCTTGAAATATATATATTCTGACATTTATGATCATAATCTGTGAAATTGTGAATGATTTCATTATAAGAATGTCTGTATGGTGTCTTGATTAGTAATGGTAGTTGTATGTTTATATGGAAAGACTACGTATGGCTTAGGTTCTCATAAATCGTTACTTATATGCATACTGATCTAATTTAGACTTCATGTCTAGTTCTCGGGAGAGCGATACCCTTATCTGCCTCAGATAGTACCCTGGGTAAACCTCCCCATAGAGATACCCTTCTCGAAGAGCCCATCAAGAACCTGAAAAAAGGACGCGAAGGTGTAAGGCCTTAAGAAATCCCTGATAAGTATCGAATCGACGGACGAGATCCCATCGGGAGATCGGTGGTCACTCATGACCATCAGATCGGAAGAAGAAACTGGAGTGTTAAGTGCCTTAACCCTGAATAGGTGTTGATCGACGGACGAGATCCCGTTGGGAAATCTGTGATCAGACATGACCATTAGATTGGTAGGATAGAGTAGGGTGTTAAATGCCTCACCACTTTGTCTCTCTGTGTCTTCGTGGGTAGCGAAGAGATCGAGATCGTAGATCCCCAAGTTCGATGAGAACATCTGGACCATTGATTTTTCCACGTCTAGGAAGCCGTGGGAGAATGCACAAGTTAGGAACCTGTCTAAGCCATCATATCTCAGCTGGAAAAACTTGATAGCCGTTGGATCTGTCAGAAGATACCTGAGGGTTAAACCCCTAGTGAATAGGGGTGAAAGCCCCAAAATAGATCTGGACCGTCTGATTTAAGGAGGCCACGTGTCGTGAGATTTCCCATTTCGGGAAATCGGGAATCACGAACTCGGGAGTTCTGGTGATGAGAGATCGGGACTTTCCATGGTGGAAACCAAGAGACAGATCTGGACCATCCGATTTAAGGAGGCCATGTGTCGTGAGATTTCCCATTTCAGGAAATTGGTAATCGTGAACTCGGGAGTTCTGGTGACGAGAGATCGAGACTTTCCATGGTAGAAACCCCGAGACAGATATGGACCATCCGATTTAAGGAGGCTACGTGTTGAGAGATTGACCACATTGGGAAATCGGGGATCGAGGATTCGGGAGTCCCATGGTCGAGAGTTCGGGCTCTCGTGATGATAAGTCCCGATGAACAGACGAGATTCTTTCAGAGGATCTCAGGGTCTATAACGACCATTAAATGTGAGGAAGAGATGTCGACTTTAAGTTGGGGCACGAATGCGCCTTAGGGTAAGTGGCGAGCATATCTGGACAGCGAGAGTCCACCTACCCAAATCTATGGCTGAGGCTTCATTCTAGAGCCCCCTTGTTGTTCTGCCTTTAGCAGTGAGGCCCCCCGAAATTCAACGCGCAACTCTTGAACGGTCAGGATTAATTTTCCTTGATCAACGGTGCTCAGGCAAAATACGGACCCCCCTTGCCATTATGCCTTTAATGGGGGGGTGGGGGTCCGGAATGGTGTGGCATGTGAAGTGGGACCCGTATCCTATTACGTCGCCCACCATGTCATGCTTCCCTCTTTCCACCTATACTCCACTCAACCGTACGACAGGGCCCATTCCTATTGGCCATTCGCTAACCCTGTTGGGATTCGTCCCTATTGGCCATTCGCTAGCCCTGTCTAGGTTCGACGGTTGCAGAGTCGAATGATTTGACATTTCTGTAGCTCCGAGTCACGAATTACTGAGAGGCACCATGGTTATTTGACCTGTGATCATGACCCACGATCACATGGGAGTAGATAGAGAAAGAGCTAGCTTATGCTAGGCCTCCGTAGATATTTCGGGGGCTCTGATTCTGCAGAAAGCAACGGAAAATTTGATTATGGTAGTGGGTGTGTTACATAGAAGAACCATTAATTCCTACTCAGACTGGGTTCTGTGTCAAATCTATGACCCCATGTGTGTGACCACAATCAGAGATAACAATTGAAGACTTATCAAAATCACTTATAGTTATCCAGGAAGGACATAGTATTAGGAATCAGAGCAATGGAAGCAGTGCGTAGAATCATAGTCAACTAACATCACTAAGAGGAGGGACTACACAAAGAAACATGGAAGGGGTAGACAAAACCCTTAGATTGTATGAGTTCTAGGGAGTTGGGTCAGAGGACCCATAAAAACATATGTTTTTCAGTGAGACAATTCAGGCCACAAAGAATGTCCAGGATAAGGCCGTGAATATTGCGTAGTTGGCCACGAAATTTAGGGGATGTGTGCTAGTCTAGTACATGAAGTTGTAGAGTACCACACGTACAGGAAAATCCAGTACATTGGCAGAAATATGACAAGCATTGCCAAAAGAGTTCAAGAAGCCAAAGTCTGAGTCATAGTACATTACAGAACTCAAAGAGATTAAGAAGGTGCAAAATGAGTCGGTATGGGATTTTGGTCAAAGATTCAAGGACACTATGGGTAGACTAACTTTTCAGATCCCCGATCAATAGAATCAAGAATGGTTTATTGCAGGACTATTACCACACATTCGCAGGCCATTGATTCAACATAAGGTTGCATCACAGCAAGAGGTGTTGGAAACTGCAATGAAATTCGAATAATCCCATATAGGAGACAATGGAGGGATGGGCTAGGTTATAACACAGTTGGTTTCATTAACGATTCAACTGGAAGAACTCAAAAAAGTAAATGAGAAATGCAAGCAAGTTTGGTGTACCAAGTGTAGGACTGAATTCCATCATAAGGTCGAGTGCCCAACTTTCACACAGTATTTGGCAACTGGAGCACCAAATCCACTACCAGGAGGGGGATGTTGTGAGATATGTAAGAAATGGGGACATCATCCAATTGAGTCTCCATTACTACAAAAGTATCAAAGTACCCCAAGGAACTTATTTTGCAATTTTTTCAAGTTCATGGGACATGAAGAGAAGGATTTCCACACATTCAATTTAATGAGGGAGTGCACTTCAAACATGTACAAGATTTAAGAGGAGAATGTTGTAGCAGAAGGAGGTGGTAAAAAATATAATAATCAGAGAGGCTTTATTCCAGGGAATAGAAATTTTGGCAAAGGGAATTTTGGCAGAGAAGGAAGAGGACCAATTATATTTTACAATTGTAATCAACCAGGACACTTAGCCCATGACTACCCGAATCCATGTACAACATGCACACACTATAGAGCACTGACCCATGTGTCAGAAGATTGTCCTCAACTAGTTGTTAAATGGTAGGCAAGAGGGAACCAAAACTAGAATCCAAACTAGAATGTACGTAAAATATCAATCAAAAAACGCAATGAGGGACCAAGAATAACAGTTGTTATGCACGAAGGAGCTAGAACAAGAGATAATGTGACAAATGGAGGAAATAATATTGAGCAATGGGTAAGGAAGTCAACAGGGACTATTCCAACCTTTGATCCTCAACAAGAAAAGGAGACATATCAAAGGGTAGGAAAAGAAGTACTTGTACAACATTGGGGAGCATCAACATCATCTACGCATCATGACGGAGATCGAGTTGTGCCGAAGAAACCAACTGGGAGGGTAAGCACTATAAGAGAATTATTGAGAAGCTGTGTAGAGATAATAAAATATTAAACTACATTGAATACACTATATGAAATGATTGATCATTGTACACAAGGAAAGGAAACTCCCACCACAAAAATGGTGGTGTATCAGGTACTACGTAGGAAGAGGACCAATGGAGAATTTAGATTTAGTGTGCAAATTGGGGAGTATGATGTGGATGATGTTATCTTGGACTTGGGTTCTGACGTGAATGTTTTACCTAAGAAAACCCGAGAGATGATGGAAAAACCAAAAATAGTATGTTCTCTTGTTTAGTTAAGGTTCGTGAATCAACACAAAATAGTATTGATTGGTCATTTGATAGGAGTACTTGTGAACATAGATGGGGTGTGAAGTATAGTAGACTTTGAAATTATTGACATCGTGGATGATAGTCAACCATTTCCAGCACTGATGGGACTGGAATGGTATTTTGATAACTAGGAGATTATTAAATTGAAGAGGAGGTAAATGATATTTGAAATTGGAGAGTTGAAAGTTACTGCACTCTTAGACCTATCAGAAGGAAAGAGATACATAGAGCTAGCCAGAGGAAATGACATTGACAACTTATATAACATGATTGTGTGGATGGATGATTATGTAAACCCCACTGTAGATGGTGTGCTAAGTTGGAGAAGTGTCATTTCATGTGCATCATATTCTGAAGAAGGTTTAGAGCATTGAAAACACAGGATGCATGAGGTATCAACTGGACGATGTGTTCACATAACCCGATCTTTGCAATGGATTGGAACAAAATTATGTGATCCACCAAGGTATGATGGATTGAATGATATAAGTTCATTTATAATGAAAATTGAGTTGCAGGATCCTGAAAAACAAAGTATTTTGGCACTTGATGTTTTACTAAAAGTGACTCTATCCAGATGTTGGGATGCACACAAAGAAGGAATGAAAGACTAGCCACAGTGTATAAGGCAAATGCAAGTCAGATTTGGTACTAAGGGAGAAAATATTGCACAGAAGTATACATGAGAGGATGATCTAGTAGGTCATGTTGAGCATTGCAGTACTTTATGGATTTCAATACCAAAACAAAATGGACGCACAAATTTATACATACACTGGACACAATTCCAAATAACTGGTATTTGGAATTTTGGAAATGTGCAAAGAGACAACAAGATGGGAAGAGTTGGATCAGAGGTTCAAAGTCGCATTTATGTTTGAACATAAATATCCATCAATATATGCAATGCTATAGGATATTTGAACTAAGATCTTCTCGAAAGAAGGGTTGATAGAGGTAGTAAAAGTGTGTAGTGCACATAAAGCTGCTATGATTGTCCATGAGTTATTGGAGTGCTACAATGTGGCTAAGGAAGAAGATGATGAAGAAGATCCTAGAAATGTACAAGTACCTGAGATGGAAGGGGAAAGGGCAGTAGAAGGTCCAGAGATTGAATTCATTGCATACACCCAGTCGATAAATATGCAGAAGGTAAACATTTGGATGATAGAGAATCCAAAGCTTGCATAGATAGGGGATTACTGGAGTGATGAAATAGTCGAGAAGATTACAAAATTGTTACGCGAATATTAGGACCTATTCCCAATGACATTTTCAGAGATGAAGGGGATAATAGGGGGCTTAGGAGAGATGAAGATTCCCTTCAAACCAGGGGCTAAGCTAGTGTAAAAGATACCTTACGGGTTAAATATGAAATACAAGGAAAAGGTGAAATCCGAAATAGACAATATGTTGGATGAAATATTAATTGGATCGATAGAAGAATATGAGTGGATCGGTCCAATGGTAGTGTAAGACAAGAAGGAAGGAGGAATCATGATTTGCTTGGATCTGAGGAAGTTGATTGATGCGTGTTTACATGACCCATTTCCAACACCATTCATAGATGAGGTACTGGAGAACATAGGAGGCCAAGAAACTTATTCTTTCAAAGATGGATTTTTAGGCTACTATCAAATAGAAATTGCATAGGAGGACCGACACAAGACTACTTTCATGACATCGTGTTGGATGCCGGCCTAGTTAGGAGAAAAGGCTATTTTTGGAAGAGAAGCATGTAAGGAGGAAAGGACAGCTGGAAGGAAAAGAAACACGTGTAAGGGAAGAAGACGAGGTGCACATGCAAGAAGATGTAATGACACTAGGGTTAGGGTTTTTTTAATGTATTGTAATGGTTGATGAGCCAAGGATATAAATAAGTAGTACTTGGGGATAGCAGAGAGAGATCAAATGAGAGGGGGGTCGACCGAGGAGGAGGAAGTTGTAAGAACTGTACTACTCAGTAAGCTGGTGAGCTAGGGAGGTAGTGAGTGACTCGATACAGAGGGTTAGATCACAGGTTAAGGAGCCTGGTGTGTTCTAGTCCGCCTCACAAGGATCGAGGAGCCTGCGGAAGAGAGGAAGACCTCATATTGTAAACACGTGCGACGTGATATATTATTGAACCGTAATAAAGAGCTTGAGAGCCAGATATTTGTGGACATATCCCAGGAGGGGGTGAACCATGGTAACACATGTTTTATGTGAATGAATGTATGTGTCTTTATGGATGATTAATTGTTGAATGTTAGATGAATGAATTAACTAGTTAGATCTGGTATTCCACATGCATGAATAGAGTGACTATTATAATTAGATGTTAGACAGAATGAATAAAGATTACAGAGTACAACCACATATGTCCACTCATTCCTAGGTTGCAAACACCTGAGTATTGCAACCAACCATAGATCTATCTCAGGCGAGACTGCGCAGTACACTCTGTGTGATGTGTTGCCTTCTAGTCTACTAGAGGGGATGATAGTTTTAGAGGGATTTTGTTGGGGGCTTATCAAATATGAACCAGGGTGAATATAGGATAGTAAGCTAGGATCAGAATAACCCATAAATAATCCTAAGTAGAAAAGACAAAGACCAATGAATGGGTAAAATCCAACAAATGGTTCCGGTGTCAGTTGGTTCAAAGAGAATGGGATTGAGTATATGAGATTTGTGGAATATGTTATCACCATGAAAATTTTGGTGTGAAATCAATATTTCAGAACTTAGTGAGGTGCTAAACTAGTTTGGAAGCCTGGAAAACTAGAGAAGGGGTTAAATCTGGCAGGAAGAGGCTAAATATGGTGGGAGCGTAGAGTTAATGGGATTCGATACGACGTAGATCAAGAGCACTCTAGATCGACGGTCGATGATCATTTCAGGGGGAGAAGTTATGTGGAGGATAATTTCATAAAGTGGGCCAAAATATAAACCATGGTTTTTGGTTAGGACCACATGGCACCACCAGGTGAATTTCAGGGTGAAAATCAGGTTGCCCCAAACCACTCCCTCATGCCCCTGAAATTGGAAAAGTATAAAAGGGTATTTATTTGGTCATTTTATTATTTTTCGAACACTGGACCGTTTGAAAGTTGTCCTGACCTCCCTCGTTCGATTGCATCTCAACAATATGCCATTGCACGCCATTTCTTCTCATTTCCAGGTATTTTTGATCATCACCATGGACCCTATCATCACTTCAGTAATAGATCAAGACCCTGTGTCGAATGAAGAATCCCTAATTGACTGATATTCAGATGTTTTCGACACCGAAATCACCATTTCTCCCATCTCCATGTCCAAAAGAAATATTTCCAATAATGTAGGAAGGCGTATACTATTCCTTGAAGCAGTACATGCCACCATAATCCCTTATGTTGTCGAAGTCACTTTCCCTTTTCCCAAATTCATAGGTTGGTGCGCAGAGCAGTATTCACATGAAAAAAGAGTCATTGTAAATAAATAGGGGTCCGAGGTCATGTGTAGGGTAGAGAGTATATCAATTTGAGATGCCCTCGGTATACCAGATTCTTTCTCTACGGTGTCTGAACCATTCAATGAAGAAAAGATAATTAGGCTATATAGAGAGTGTCCATCAGAAGTCAAAGATCTGTTTTTACATACAATTGTCAAACCAGAACATTTTTCAGAGAGTTTGTCTTTGCCAATGAACATGAATATAATGGTCATTGAATTCCAATGGGTTTGTTCCCGTTTGAGTCAGGTCTTAGGTCTAGATAATGACAAACATGTGGTCGAAGTCATGCTCAGTTTCCTATTGGTTTTTTTCAAGTCAGAGTCTGGTCAATCAGTCTGTATCAGTTCTGATCAATTCATAGTTGATAATATCCATAAACAACTAGTGAATTTTCTCTCTCTAAGGAATTTCAAATATTACACCTATTTGCTAAAGGTTTTCCTGGAAACCAATAAGAGATAATTTCCTGAAGAAAAATTCATATCAACTGAATGTAAGAGGATTACATTTCTCATATTCATCAACAAATTCATGTCCAGGGTTTACAATTTGATTTTCAACACCAGCCTACCTAGAGTTTTGGATGACATGAGGAGCCATCTACAACCAAATCCAGAAAACAAAGTGGGGGACTGGGTACTATTCATGCATTCAATAGTGATATGGGTTTATGGTTTTCATGAATCCCCCTATCTATTTTCTATTTTTTTGACCCCCAGAGTATTTTCCCTTGAATTCATCAAGTAGAGAATTATATCTGAGATAGATCATTGTTGGTTTCTTACTCTTCTTTACTGGCTGAGTTTGTTGACCCAGGGTTCATGTCTTTTCAGGTTTCCAACAAAGCCTCTAAAACTATCAGCCCTCTTGGTAAACCAGAAGGCAACACAACACACAAAATGCGTTGTGCATTCTCACCCGAGATAACTTTAATGGGGGGTTGCAAGACTCAGGAGTTTACAACCTGGAATTGAGTGTGAGATAAGCGAGCTATATATTGAACCATTATTATAACTTGTAAACACAATATACTGTCATTGACAAATAAGCAGGAAATGGAATAACTCATTCATTAATCATAATGATAACTACTGAAGACAAATAAAGATATGCATGGATTCATCACATAACACAGTTGTTACCGTGGTTCACCCCCTCCTAGGCTATGTCCACAAAGATTTGGCTCTCAGTTCTTTTATTATAGTATTTACGCATCTACAACGTCGTGCACTTTACAACTCTTCTTAGTCGGGTAAGATCTATATGAGGCAAACTATATCGCACCAGGCTCCACAACCTGCGATCTAACCCTCAATATCTATCCTCCTTCATCTCCCCTAACTCAACAGCTTCTACAAAATAGGTCATATAGAAAAATATTACATATCGCATCAACTCATGCATATATAAACAACAATATCATCAACTCGATAATACTTCGAATCCTTCTAAAACAACTCGATTAACAACCAACCCTCTATGATACCTCGGTATCTATATTTATACATTTTCTGGATCTTCATCCATTACAATACATTAACAAAACCATAACCCTACCATCGTTAGGTTTTTCCTACATGCACGCATGCTACTCTTCCTTCCAGCTGACTCTTTCCTCGTGCATGCTTTCCTTCCCAAATCACCTTGCTTTTCCTCTTTGGCCTTTGGCCTGCCTCCAACAGGCCCCCAACACTGACATGTGGCTCGTCCCAAGCCACCTAGCCTTTGTGTGCTTCCTCTATCTCCTTGGTGATCACCTATAACTTGTACTTGAGCTCTACTACCTGTGTCTGCACCTGCGCAGTCTTCTCCTTGAGTGTGTCCACTATCTGGACTGCAATTTCATCACTGATCAATTCCAGGCACTCTAACTGGGTCTGTGATATATGTGCCTTGGCTCCCTCTGTTTGTTCCAGGACTTTTGATACCCGCTCTTGCAACGGTTCCATTTGATCCTGCTACTCCTATTTCTTTGTTTGCACAGTGGTGAGCTCTGCCTGCAATTTCTTCATGTCCTACACCCCTTTGACATGTTTTGTAATTGGCATTGTTTTTTGACTCTGCTTGATTTCTTAGATCAATGCGTTGATCCTTTCTTCTTCCTTGTCCCACTTTTGGATCTACTGATCCTCCTCTAACTTAGTCCACAACTATGTTGCTTTATCGAACAAGTCAGATACTATGTTGACCTATTTCTCTATCTCGTGTAGCTGCCTTATTGCCTCTTGCTTCCTTTTCTCCTTTATTACTAGTGGTGTGTTTGGTGTGAGTTTCTCTCGGATATTCTTGATATCCTTCTGATATTGATCAATTGCCTGCGCAATCTAATCAATCTTTTTTGTTGTTATGATTTCATCCCTCCACGCGACATGTGGAATATTCTTGTAAGTTCCTACCACTTTCTGCTCCAATCCTTTCATGCACTCCCTTTCCTCCTAGGTCTCATATTTAGCCTACTCATAGACTATTTCCAGTGTGTCCCATTTCTTTGTTGCATGCTTCAATTCGGCTAAGTCCGTGCGTTCTCGAGATTGTACCTCGTGGTTTACGCTAACCTGCAACTTGTGTAGTGCCCCGGATGGTATCTGTGTCAACACCAGTTGGATTTGGCTGAAGTCCTTCAAGGGTGTTTTCCCCACAATCTCATCCATGCACAACATGCTAGGGGTGATGTGGAATGTTACGTTTGGCTGCAGTATTTCCTGGACTGAATCTCGTTCTTCTTATTGCACTCTTTCTTCTCTCTGCGGTGTTGATGGTTCTGTTCCCCTGTTTCTTGTTGTCTACCCTTCCTCGATTTTCTTGAGGAGTTGTCGCATGTCTTCCAGTTCATCTTGAATCATATCCCTGTGGTGCACAGCATGGTCAAAATCTTTGGATAGAAATTCCTCGACCATTCAGTCTATCATTTCTCCATCGTCATCCGTGATCGTATACTTTGGCGGTGTTCATTGTGCCTTCATTTTCTTATGAACGCCTCCTGTCTGCGTGGCTAGCCTCTTGGTTCCCCCTAGTTCCTGTGAGTTGGGACTTGGGGTGGTCTCCTACACTCCCTTAGCTTGTTTCTATTGTTCTTTGGTCGGCTGCATATTATCCTTTTTCCCCTTCTAGGCCCCTATCTTCTTTGTGCCTTCATTTGTCTGTGTGGTTGTTGTTTGGTCCATCCTTCGTTTCTTAGGCACTTGGATTTCCTGAGGTTGTGTTTCTCCCTGCCCTGCCTCTTCTTCTGCTATCCTTTCTGACAAATCCTGGGTGATAACATTATCCACATTATATTCCAGGATAACATTATCCTAGGTGATGACCATGTCGATGTCAACCTCTATGATGCAGTAGCACATATGTAGCCACTTCTTATCAGGATCCTTCCTCACCTGTATTCGCATTGTATGTCACATGGCCTTGAAATTAGCAATGTCCCTATACCGCGTGACAACCTTTGGTGTTATTCTCCACATTTTGGAGATGGCTTCTTATAGGTCACGTAGGTATCCTTCAAATATTGACCCGTTCATCCTTTTTTTCCTAGCATCTGGCCTAGCTCTGAGCAACAAATATCTCACTCCCTAATTCAGTTTGGGTCTGGTACAAAAGATTACATACCTTGGTTCCCTCGAACCCATAAAGGCTATTAATGTGATCAACCATGAATAGTGAAACTTTGTTCCTAGATTCTGCATGTCCTTACAATCATCCAGGAACAAGTTCAAGAGATACGATGCCCATCTCACTGTGGTGCCTTATGTGCACTGAGCTGCAACTGTGACAACTCCAACTGGAACTTCCTCCCTGTGGCATTTTATTAGCAGTTTGCAGGCTCATATTTTCATGCCCAATTGTGTCAGGACATCGTTGATCATCTTGATGATGATCCCTCTTATCCCCCTGTCAGTGCCATACTTCTTCTTCATCTCTTATGCTAGTTCCTTATCCCTGGCTTTGTCATCCATAAACTGCATGGGATCCATGCCTTGGGATGGAAATCCTATTATGTTGTCCATAAGATCTACATCTATCGAGACGAGATTGTCCAACCATATGTCCCCGCCATGCATGACTTCTAACAACTGTTTGATGCACACGGTTGCATACTGACCTCTGCCAAAATGTGGTAGTTCCAACATACCTAAAATTCATGTCTTCTCCAACCCTGTTTCCCATTGGAGTGGCTAATTAATCAGTTCCCCAAACTGATTTGAGCCCACCATTTCCATGTACACTCTCTTTGCAAGTTCCAGAAACTTGTCTTTCTCTGCTACATCATGGTTCGAGTATTTGAGCTTCCTTATATGACCCAACAGGCCTGGTCCTACCTGTACCACATTTGGTATCCATAGTAGAGTGATTTCTGTGGTAGGTTTCTTGTGAGGTGACCTAGGTATCTGTATCTTGTCTTTCTTTGGAGGTTGTGGCTAGCTCGAAGTTCCAGTGGCTTTCGGTTGTTCCTCAGTATGCCATTCCGGCCAACCTGTGACATCTTCTCATGTTCCTTCCGATGGGTGGTCTGATATGGTCATTTGAGACTCCTCTGGATCAACTGCTATTTTCATATTTGGTGTCGTTCCCTTGACTTTCAAAGCTACTTCAGTGTTCTCTGGTTGCACCTCCTTCAAGGTTTCTACTTCCTGGTTCTATGAATCTTGTACTTCTGCCGGTGTATCTGTAATCTTACCCTCCGGTGTTGGCTTTTGGGTTTCCTCCACTATCAGTGTGGGGTTCACCAGTGCTATGTCTGGGGATGGGATTTCGTCGACATTAATGATCTTTGGTGGCTTTTGCTCACCTTCTTCCATATGTACTCATGACCTGGTTTTAACTCTGGTTGGTCTGGCAGTCTCACTTGCTTTTTCTTTCTTTGGTGATTCCATGGCAGTGAGTGTAAAATTTTTTCTAGTTTTGACTGATCTCTGCTCTCTTTTCACAAGTAGATTGTTTTCTCCTGCGTCCGTGTGTTGTATGGGATTTCCCTGAAGCTTGTCGAGGATGCTTCCTTAATTGTTGATTCAATGCACCTTTGGCGGTTTCATACTTTCCATTATTCTGCCTTTCCACCTCTAGTTGGCACGATTAATGTGGCATCCCATTGGTCCTTTCCGTCCTTTAATTATGCCTATTGTTGTCTTGTTGTACTGCTTTTGTCGACTTTCCTTTTCGCGCTTGTTTCCCTTTGTACGTGGTTGTTGTCCTTATCTTTGCTGAATTTGTGGTCTAAGTGTGTGTGCCCTTTATTCCTCTGGCGCAATGTGCTTCTGTTGGTTCTTTTTTATATACATTTTTTTATTTTTATTTTACTACGCGGTGGGTGGTCGACTGTCCTTGTACATCTTCAGTCAGCTCCCATTGATAATCCCTCTGAGTTTTGCACCTGATAATTCTTGTAACTGTACATCTCCTCCATGTGTGATAGATTTTACTTCGTATGGTCCTAACCAATGCATTATGAGCTTTCCTGGGTGCTAAAATGATTTGTTGTCATACATCATTACTAGATCTCCTTCCTTGAAAGCTTTCTTCTTTATGTGTCTATCATGCCAAGCTTTGTCCCTTTCTTTCTAAACTTGTTGGTGGAATCCTGCTAAGATCTAATATTCCTCCATGGTCATTAATTGATTTAGTCTCTTCTGTACTGCACCTCATTTTTTCATCTGTGTGATTGCTGCTATGCGCAAACTTGGTACTAAAATTCTAAAGGCACCACTGCCTCTTGGCCATAGACCAGTTTGAATGGTGTCTACCCTGTCAACTTTTTGCACGTAGTTATGTAGGCCTATAATACTGCTGGTACTTTGAGGTCCCAGTCATCCCTGTTGATGTTACAGATCTTTGTCAGTGCATTCTCCAAGATTTTGCTAAATTCTACCACTGTGCCATTTACCTGTGGATGATATGGTGTGCTCTTCTGATGATGGACTTCAAACTCTTCGGTCATAGCATTGATTGTGTTGTTTATGAAGTGCGTGCCTTGGTCGCTCATCAAAACTCTTGCACACCCAAATCTAGTGATCACTTGCTCGAATAAGAAATGTGTTGTTGTTTCTGCGCTGCAACCTTCATTGGTGCGGCCTTTGCCCATCTGGTTAGGTACTCCATCGCGGTGATAATGTACCTTGCTCCTGTTATTTTTGTTGGTGGGTTGATTGGTCCCAGAAAATCTATTGCCCACTTTTTGAATGCCTGTAATGTTACTTATGGTCGTAATGGTATATCGTCCCTTCTGTTGGGTTTGCCTACCCTTTGAAAAACATC
This sequence comes from Picea glauca, assembly GCA_000966675.3. Lineage (NCBI taxonomy): Eukaryota > Viridiplantae > Streptophyta > Pinopsida > Pinales > Pinaceae > Picea > Picea glauca. Next base: position 143,619 of record JZKD02S1720911.1, read on the forward strand.
CCATATTTGATAGTACTCCTTCGAGTCTCTGTGAATCGTTGCCACCATAGTCTTGTGTACAATACCTCCTGCGCGGTAGATTTACCGACATAATGTCCTCCTGTTATTCCCTCGTGGGATTCTGCTAAAACTCTTGGTCTCTCATTCTCTAACACGTACCTTCGCAATATGCTATATCTGCCCATTTTGTATAGGTGTCCTGCAATTAGTTGATAGTCGAAAACGTGGACTACCAGGTTTTTCTTCTGCGCGATGTTATGTTATTGCGGCACAGTACCTGTGCTCAAGTACTGAATTATATCTACAAAGTATTCATCAACAATCTAGACTGAGAATAACTGTGCATCCGAAAAGTTGTCTTCTAAATTCGTAGGTTCTTCTCCATTTGTAACCCTTGATAGGTGGTCGGGTCCTGTGTTCAATTTTACTAGTTTGACTATTACTTCAAAGTCAAATTCTTGAAATAGGAGTAACAATTGGCAGATTCTCTCCCCCAACAATGGCTTGTTGACTAGGTATTTTAGGGCTGAGTGATCTGTGAACATCTTGAAGTGTTTTCCCAATAAGTAATGCCTGAACTTTTGCAGTGCGTAGACCATAGCTAGGCCTTCTCTTTCTGTCATGTTATAGTTCTGTTCTGAGTTTGATAACTTTCAGCTCGCGAATGCTATCGGGTGATCCAAGTCTCCCGCTCCTGGCTGTGCCAATATAGCTCCCATTGCTATGGCTGATGCATCTACATGGATGTGGAATGTCTTCTCCCAGTTTGGAAATATTAATATTGGTGTGGTGACCATCTTTTCCTTTAGGGTATCCAGACCATTTTGGCACTCGTCGTTCCACTGAAACTTTGTATCCTTTCTTAATAATTTTTTCATTGGTGTAGTAATCTACGCATGCCCTTTCATAAAATTCTTGTAGTATTCTGTGTGTCCCAACGTCACTCTTAGCTGACGGACTGTTTTTGGTGGTGGTAAGTTAACAATTACTGCAATCTTTGCAGGATCTACAAGTAAACCTTGTTTGCATACTATATGGCCCAATAGTATCCCAAACGGTGTTCCAAATATGCATTTATTTATGTTTAGTGATATCTGACACTGTCTGCATCTTTCTAACATTATCCATAATACTTCTACATGTTCTTTCAACAAACTCTAGACTGTCCAATCATCCAGGCATACTTCGAGAAACTGGTGGATGAATTCCTTAAATGCAACGATGACTACTCTGGAAAAGATTGTTGGTGCATTCTTCAGTCCAAACGACATGACTGTGTACTAATAAGATCCCCATTCTGTCGCAAACGTGGTATTGTATCTGTATTCTTGTGCTATCTTAACCTGATGGTAGCCTAAAAATCCATTAGTGAATGAGTAGGCTTTGTGTCCTCCTACGTTTTCTAACACTTCGTCTATGAAAGGTGTAGGGAATGGGTCATGTAGGCATCCATCATTTAACTTCCTCAAGTCAACGCATATTCTTATCCATCCCTTTTTCTTGTTCTGTACTACCATCGGGCTTATCCATTCTGATTCTTCAACCGGTTCTATGATGGCGGCTTCGAGCATCCTGTCGATCTTAGCTTTGAATTTATGTTTATGTATTGGGTTTAATATGTAAGTTCATTGTCTGATTGATCTCGCTTTAGTTCTGAGTGGTATATTCATCTCTCCTAACTCTTTGGCTATACCTTTCATCTCTATAAATGTTGTGGGAAACAAGTCTTTGTATTCGTGCAATAACTCTATTATGCTTTCCACTGTTTGCTCATCCCAATAATCTCCAATGCTACCCATTTTAGGATGCCCCACTGTCCCAATGTTGACTCTCTTTACTTTGATCGACGTGGAAATGACTTATGATTCTATGGGTGGACCTTATACATCTCTTTCTCCTTCTTCTTATTCAATCTAGATAGCGCACGTATCTTCTTCATCCAGTGCTTCCTCTTGTACATGGTAACATGAAAATAGTTCCTTAATATGTGTTTTTTCCGCTATTATTCTTCTATGATAAGTTCTATTTCGGGTTCTTTGATGAATATCACTCCTCTTATCTTTTTAAGAGAGAAATCTATGTTGGGGTTCTCATGCTTGAATGAGAAAGTGACTGTGAAATTTTGTTGCAATGTCGTCCAGGTTGTAGTTCCTTTATGTAATTCCTGGTTTGTATACCAGTTTGTTGGTATGCCCTCTAGAGTGTGTATGAAATTATGAGGCCATTCCTCTGGGGGTGTCATTTTCCATAGAATTTTGCACTCCTCTAAGTGTTCCGCTGGTGCCCCTTGTCCATAATACTTCTGATGCTTGTTGTTTTTCTCTTCTACACTGAACCTTATGCATAGTAATCGCTTACATTGGTACCAATCTGTGATGGTATCTTTGTGTGTGCCCCACCATCTTGCCTATGTGGCCTTAAGTGCTAGATCAAGTGCTAACAATCTTTGGTTCTCTAAGACTTCATCTTCATACTGTGCCAAGAATGTTTCTAAATCATTGACTCCATGGAAACTGGGTGGTTCCCTGATTTCTGTGCCAACCCATCTTATTGCGCGGTCTATTCTTGCACATATTCTCATGGATACTTCATGTAGCCATTGTTTCCAGTTCTCTAAACTGATATCTGAGTCTGTTGCACATGAAGTAATGCTCCACCAACTAAGATCCCATCTGTAGTTGAGGTTTCGTAATCCTCATCACGCGTAGTTGTTCTGTATAACTGACCAATTTCCTCTAAGTCTAGGCAAGTAGGATCTACAAACCTTTCCCTTTATTATGGGTCCAATGGCGCGATGACCCTATATTCACCTAACTCAAATGTCATTTTCCTGGTCTTCATGTTGATTATGGACCTATTGTCAAACGCCTAATCTAGATCAAGAAACACTCGGTAAGGTGTTGTGTTTCCCACTATTTCAATGACTTAAAAGTATGATTTAGTGCGCACTCCATCTAGGTCTATTGTCACTCCTTTCAGTCTACCGATTGGTAGGATTCTGTGTTGGTTTGCTAGTTTCAATTGAACATGTGAATATCCTAGTGTGGGCTCTCCCATGCATTGCCATGTCTTCTTTGGTAATACATTAACATCAGATCCTAGATCTATTATGATGTCCCCCATATTGAAATCTCCAATATTGGCATTCAGTCTAAACTCCCTACTTGTTCTTCTTCTTGTGTGTAGGTGATTGACTGTTTTTGGTTCTAGTTTTCCTTCCGTCTTGATGCTACATTTTTCTAATATGTTTTGCAATATTTTCGTAGATGATGGATCATTTAGTACCTTTACACATGATTCCAAAAAGACTTTGATTGTACTTACTTGTCCCATGGGTTCCATTTCATTCGTATGATCCAATGATGGAGGCATCTCGTACTCTAGTGATTCCTTGTTTTTCTATGCAGTTGAAGTCGACGCCATGTCTTCCTGATGAAATTCTTGTATGTCTTCCTTAAATATTTCCTTCTCATTCTACGCATTGATCTGCTTCCTTGGTTTGGCGTTCTTCTTTACCCACTAGTTCTTGTCGAACTACGTCATTTCCTATTTTATCTCCTCCGTGAGTAACTATATTGATGTTTTGTCCCTCATCCCTTGCTTTGGCTGAAATCCACTGAACACTCTGGTTGTTCCAGTTCCTCTTTTCTTAGATTTTTACTAACAATGTTGGACATTCTTCTGTGTTGTGGTCCGATGCGCAACAATACATACAAGTTGTTGGTGTAAGTGGACATTCTCTTTCATAATGTCCCAGTTGTTGACAATTATGACACACCACTGGTCCTCTACCTCATCTGAAACCTCCTCTTTATCCTCCTCCACCTCTATATCCTACTCTATCTCCTCTCGATGCATTATACTGAGGAACATGATTATACTACATGGTATTGTACTGAGGTTGTGCTGCATTGTACTGTGGCTGCGCGTTATTGTATGGCTGATGCACAATATTATACTACTGCTACGCAGTGTTGTATGGAGCTAGAACTGGATTAAAATGTGGCGCGGCTTTCCCATTCATCATTTTGGCCTACACTCTATATGCATCTAATGTCCTTTCTCGCATCAACTCCATAGTTCTACAATCTTTGTCATCGTGGCCCACTAACTTGTAAAAGGTGCAATATGAACTCTTTGGGACTGTCTGGTATTTTTGCATCATCGAGTAGTGATATGGGTCGTGACCCAGTTTCTTACAGACTTCGCACCATGGTCCTCCTGTGGGTAACGGGTTTGGAATTCCTGTTGCCATATATTGTGCTAATGTTGGACATTCGTTCTTGTGGTGTCCTTCCAATGTCCATGTGGTACACCAAACTGTTTCTCGTTTGTCCTTATTCTTGTTCTGGTTTAGCTGAAATGTTAAGTTCTTTAGATCCTCCTTCAGTTCTTCGATAGCTGGGTTTGTCTGCTGGCACTAGTTTTCTTCTAGTTGCAGGGCTGCCTACAGAGCCTCTTCTTGTGTTTGAAACTTTTGTTGTCACAATGGGTATTTTAAGTGTGGGAGCAGTGAATTGACAAATAAGTGCCGATGATGCATATCGTTCATGAGATATTTTAACTTTCCCTTCAGTCGCTTGAATCTCTAGTCAATCTCCCATACTTATTCTCTTGGTTTCTGTTGGATTTATATCATCTCATTCATGTATTGATCCTCTGAGCTCGGCTTCTGGAACTCATTTATCAATAGCTTCTTAATTTCTATCAGGGTCCTTGTCGTTTGAGGTGCATTGTTTGCATCTAAACTCATGTACCGGTCTAATGCGCGGTTTCTTAGCATAATCGCTAGATGTGCATGTTTTGTATCTTCATCAGTGATATGTTTTGCTTCCCAGATCTTTGCACAAATGAACAAGTGTTTCTCAGGGTGTTTTGTTGCTTCTCCTCGAAATTCTAGTAACCTGATGGTGGGATCGTGTCTTGCCATTCTGAATGTTGAACTACTACCTCTGCGCGGTGTAGATACCTGACTAGTCCTGCCTGAACTGGCTCCTCCAGTTGTTGTTCCTTATGTAGATGTAATTCCTATTGTCTGACTACTTTTAAACTTCGGTTGTCTAAACGGTGGTGTTCTCTTTGGTGTATTAGTCGCACATGGGTTTATGGGTTCCACACTGACATTCATATGGATAGGATTGATGCCTTTTCTTCCCTCTCTTGGACCTCTCATCTTCCTCTCATATGTTGCGTGCAGGATTTCCTCAATCTTCTCCATGACCTGGATATCCTCTACCTCTTCCTCATCACTCGCCAAGCCTTCCCTCGTGACTACAACTCTCTTCTTTGTATTCACCTTGTATTGGTAGGGTACTCTACTACACGTCTTTCCAATTGTCGCCATGATATACTTGATTTGGTCCTCGTCCATCATGATCGGGTCCAAGGGTTCCTCCTTCTTTCCCTTATCCTTTTGTCCTTCCATTTCTCCTCTTTTTTTAGTGCTTCCCCCCTTCCCCCATGCACTCATGGAAGTTTAGCTGTCTGATTCAATTGTCATTACACCTTTGTTATATAGCAGTATATTAATAGAAGTATACAACAATAGAATGTACCTTCCTTGGGGTCTTCGTAGGAATTCTTTCTCCGCTGTGCTGTACGACTTCACTGTGTCGACTGTAAATTCTGTTATAAATCCTGCCACAATACTGTCAAGCCAAACATCTACTGTGCGAGTGAATTTGTTGTCCACTTCTTGTAACTGCTCAATCTATACTGGGGTCCAATCTAGCTGTCGAATCCAGTTTGTTGCATGGTTATCCTTCAACCTTAGTATCCACTCCTGCAATAAATGTGGAAAGTCATAGAAAAAGAATTTGTGTAAATCAGTAAACACGTGTTTCTCAATATATTTGTGAGGTGTTAGTCTCAGGTTTCTGTTGTCTTTCTGTGCAAACTCTATCTCTTTTGTTCTTAACTATATTTCGATCTCTACTTTTGTGGGGTTCCATGGTCTCAACATTCCCTTATAATGGCTCATTTCTCTATGCCCTAATATTTTCTTGATCTTCCTATGATAGATCTTCAACTTATCTCATCTACTCAACCCTCTTATGTTCCTACCAATGACAGAAAAACCATTTGTTGGTTTCTTACTCTTCTTTACTGGCTAATTTTGTTGAGTCAGGTTTTATGTCTTTTCGGGTTTCCAACAAAGCCTCTAAAACTATCGGCCCTCCTAGTAAACCAGAAGGCAACACAACACAAAGAATGTGTTGCGCAGTCTCACCCGAGATAACTTTAATGTGTGGTTGCAGGACTTAGGTGTTTATACCCTAGGATTGAGTGTGAGATAAGCAAGCTATATATTGAACCATTATTATAACTTGTAAACACAGTATACTATCTTTGATGAAAAAATAGGAAATGGAATAACTCATTCATTAAGAATAATGATAAGTACTGAAGACAAATAAATATATGCGTGCATTCATCGCATAACACAGATGTTATCATGGTTCACCCCCTCCTGGGCTACGTCCACAAAGATTTGGCTCCAACTCTTTTCTTATAGTATTTCCGCATCTACAGGTTCATGTTCTTTACAACTCTTCTCAGATGGGTAAGATCTATATGAGGTGGACTAGATCGCACTAGGATCCACAGCCTACAATCTAACCCTCAATATCTACCCTCCTTCATCTCCCCTAGCTCAAAAGCTTATACAAAATAGGTCATACAACAAAATATTACATATCACATCAACTCATGCATACCTAAACAACAATATCATCAACTCGATAATACTTCAAATCCTTCTAAAACAACTTGATTAACAACCAACACTCTATGATACCTTGATATCTATATTTATACATTTTTTGTCTCTTCAGTCATTACAATACATTACCAAAACCCTAACCCTATCGCCGTTAGGTCTTCCTTGCATGCGCATGTGCTTCCCTTCCTTCCATCTTTCTCTTTCCTCATGCACGCTTCCTTTCCCAAAATCACCTTGCTTTTCTTCTTTGGCCTTTGGCCTGCCTCCAACAATCATGCTTATCCCAGATTCAAGAAAATCTCAAAGAGTTTGTTTTTTCACAACTACAGGGAAGAATATATGATCCACATCAAATCATATCCAAGAGAATATTTATAAATAAACAAGACCCTTATGAGCATGAACATGTTGACGGTTTTGATAAGCTGACAAACCTAGAAGTTTGTGCTGATACGGAAGAAATCCTACAACCAACTCAAACAAAACAAGTGGAGGAAACCCTGCAACAGAGTCAAACACAACAAGCTCCTTAGAAAATGATATTCAAAGTCCCCAAGGTAAGTGTTTACAACAAGAGAAGCAGTTCATAGGCGATGGGCACCATTGATCAGCAGACTTCTCCTGAGAAGATGAAGATTACACAGTCTCCACATATAGTGAATTTGGAGGAGGAAGAGCCCAGAGAATAGGTAAATCTAGATATGGTGGAAAGTGGCACTAACACTGTAGAGGTTGAAAAGGAAATAAAGCTCCAAAGTGAAGGCATCGCAAGAACCTTTAGCAACAAGAAACACATCTTTGATAAAAAAAATTAGGGGTAGCTTATCAATCTAAAGAAGACTTGGAAAAACATTATGCTAAGAAAGGAAACATGGCTATGGCTAAGATGAGGGATTTAGTTCCTGAAGTAGAAAAGATTTCTCAGCACAAATATTCTCTATTCATAGTAAGGGATATTGAGAAGAGGACATTCAATATAGTAGTTGTAGATGAAGACAAAGTATCTGAGATCAAGATAAGGTATGACAACATCAGTGCTCCAGACAAGGTCAAATTTCATAGGAATACAAGAAATATGTTGTATTTTGATTACCTGAGTTGAAGCTTGAAGAATTCAAAGTTGTCATCTTATCCAATAAAATTGGAAGGAACGTTGAGGCAAGAAAGGGCATCCAACAGATCTTTTTAGACTCGGGTCAAGAGGCTAGAATCTGAAGGCCCTCAAGGGGTGAAATCCTCATTGGATGAAAAGGAAAAATTAATTCAAAGCATGAAGAATAAATTGATGATGTATTCCACCGAGCATCCACAAACAATAGAGTTGGTTGCTATGGAACAGGAAAAAGAATCATTTCGACAAGAGGAATTGGCCTACAAAGCTAGGGTGTTATAGCTAGAGCAAGAAAATATGAAATGGTCACAAGAGCAAACAAAATTGTTGAACAGGGTTGTAGTTGTAACTCCCACTATAGAAGCTAGGCCAAATACTAAAGGACCTTTTCAGGCTATGTCACAAGTTAGCCTGAAAAAATGGGAAATCAAAGGGCTAAAAGGGAGCATAGAGAAATTGAATCAGGAGGTACAAGCAAAGGATGAAAGAATGGATAAATTTCAAAAGAAGAATCAAGCCTTGCAAGAAAGGATAGATAATTTGAAGATGATATTAAGAGGAAAAGACCTGTTGCATAGAGCCAAACATATCATATGGGATTCTATAGTTGCTCAAGCTTCCAAGTTCAGAGTGTATTTGAATTTCATCAATGATAAAGACAACATAGTCATCACAGCCAGAAGCAGGTGCACTGTTGTGAATGAGACTTTAGAAAAGAAACAGTCAGAGTGGGACCAAAATGTCGTAAACATGCTCAACTCCATCCCTACTGCAGAAATTCGGACCATTGGAGTTAAATATAGAACTACATTAATCATCTGGGCCAAGAGGGTTATTGCTAAACATAACCTGTTGAAATCAGTCCAAACCAAGGAAACACAAATGGAGCAAAGTGTGCAAGATTTTAAGGATTTGTTTGAATAATTTTTTATTAAAGGCCTCCCACCATTTTGGGATGGAAAAAGGAAAATTGAATGATCATGAAGAATACAACGCTCGCCTCACTCAATGGAGAATGGATCACTCAAAGTTTGAAACCCTGGAGGAAAATTTGAAAGGAGCAACCCTAGTTGAACATATGATTACAAATTTTGAGATTCTAAATCAGTTCAAAGCAGTGAAAATTGGACTACCATTCATGACATATGCCTACTGCATTGACCTAGAGATCCTGATCAAGGAAATTATGGATTATGATATCCCTTATGACTTGCAATGGAAGGAGATAATATGGCTGGGTAAGACAAAGTGTAGTTTTCCAGGGTCTAGTAAATGATGTCTAGGTGTCATTGAAGATGGCAGACCACGTGGAAGATTAGAGTAGAGAAGGTGGCGAGGAAAGGAACTGAAGCGTCAAAGGAATCAGAAGCTAGATCATGAAACATTTTCTTGCCAAATTATTGTAATCGGTTTCAAAAACTGAAGCTGTCATTTGTAATCATTGTAATCAATTTTAGGAACTTAAACGTTGCATTTAAATTATTGTAATCGGTTTCGAACCGAAGGAACTCAAATTGTATAAATGTTAGGGGTTCCAAATGTATTAGTGTTGGTAGAAGTGCAAGGGCATGATCTTAGCTAATTGGAACTTGAATGTAATTTTATGATGCTGAATTGAATACACATGAGAAAGTCTTGAAGTTTCCATGAAAAGATTCTAATGGTGGTGATTTGAGTTTTATCTCCTCTCTTTGTATGTATTTCCTGTATTTATGATTTCATGTTCACTATCTTCTGTTTAAATTGGATAGTCAAAGGCCCATAATTCATCTTGTGATGCTCTCGGCTAAAGCAATTTAAACAGTGTTAAGTTCTTCCTAACTAATTCAGAATTCATTTATTTAATGCTCTGATGCAGTTATATGTTTTATTTTCTTCCTACACTCTGCAAATTTACAAATTATAACTCATATTTATCGCCTCATTTATCCTTTATCCTCTGGTGATTTCTACAGACCAGTCATTGCTTCCATTCATTTTCAGAAGTTTGACTCCATAGCCCTAAGTGTCCCTCCTCTTCCTTTCCATCAACATTATAAAAAAAAACCCAAACAACAAAACCTAGCCATTGATTGTCAAAGAAATACCAAGGGATAGGAGAGAGCCCTCTCTGAGATGAATAGGCTAGTAATCATATCTAAAGTTGGTTTTTAGGTTACCTCTGTCATTTGTTTATCAGCCGCACAAATTTACAGTGCTAACATTCAGGCGTCGCTGCCGAGGATTGAAAGTGAAATCTTCCCTGGGAAAAGAACGACTTAAAGATTCAGATTTGATTCCTGATGGTGACAGAGAATCAAACACCTTATTGGATGAGACTAAATCTACCCTGGCGACTCCATTATAAAGAGACCAGTAGCATAAAGTAGTTTGATCTAGAAATCTTGGCTCCCGAGAGAATTCATACCAGGAGAAACCCAAACCCAGAAGCAGTAATCCTTGTGTATGACTGTGAGAAGATTGCACACAAAATAAAAGAAAGGCAAATAAGTCCAGTTTTGTGTCTAGATAGATATCTGTCCTTTCCCAAAGAAGAAGTGACAAGTGTTGAATACCTTGATTTCGATTTGAAGTTTGAGCAAACTCCGTTCATAACTAAATCTGAGTCTTGTTTGAACGAGATCATCTTTGATGAGAAGAGGTTCCAAGATTTAATTTTAGCTACCTCTACTAGACCTCTTATGATTCATACTTAGAACCAACAACCACTTCAAGTTCTTATTACAACCATGGAAACTAGGTTTGGCCCTCTTGCTCTACCTGCTCAGTTACATGATATGCCCCAGGAATATAATCAGAGGATTAAATTGTATGATGCAGAAGGTGATGTGTCAGCCCAAAAACACTTAGATTGATTCAATGATTTTATAGACCTATAAGAAGTAGATTTTGAAGATGCAAAAATGAGGTTGTTTGCACAAAGTCTTGCAGGAGAAGTCAAAAAATGGTTCAGGGCTCTCCCACCAACAAGTATCCAAAATTTTGAATCCTTTTTGTAACAACCCTGGTTAAATAGATGCGTAGGGATGATTAATTATACTTAATTTGATAATCTGACTGTCCTAATATGTTAGTTAAACAATAATTATTTCTTAAATAATGATTAACTAATTAATTATTATTAATTATTTGTCCATATCTGTCAATGATTAATTAATTATTAATTGACTCATTAATTAATTGAGTAAAGAATTAAAGGGGGTTAATAATTTAATGTATTAAAGATTTACGTATATGGTGGGGGGGGAAAGAAACATTAAATATGGGGATAAGATATTAAATATAGGGATAAGATAATAAATATAAGGAGATAATATAATAAATAGGGGGATAAGATAATAAATAAAGGGATAAGGAAATTAATGAAGGGGGGAGATTCGGTGAAGGGGGAATATG
>JZKD02S1720911.1:181032-218729 GCA_000966675.3 Picea glauca
ATTGAATCCATCTTCTTTTGTAGTTCATTTATGTCCCTACGCATTTCTTCACCTTCATCAAGAGTCCAATTAGGATTTTCTAGAGGCTTATTTGGTGTAGAAGGTCCCTTTTTTGATGGCATGTTGGCCAAATATCACTTTTGAATCTTGATTTTGAGGCAGTTCTTCTAGACAATATTTATTCTGTTCTATCTCCCACGTTTCATCCCTTCTGGGTATGAAACTTTATTTTAAGTAGTTCTCTTATATTTCTTCTCTGCAATGCCACATGTTTGATCAAAATTGGATGTGCCAAGTGGAATTTATGGTAACTTCCTCACAACTTGCCGATTTTTGGCCTTTCTAGGAGATCTCACTTGTATAGCATGCTCCGCAAAAAATAATTGATATCAAATTCTGAAACTCACACCCAAAATACTAAAGACTTTCCACGATCCAATGCAACCAGTCCCACTCAATTGGATACACTAGCAATGAGTTATGATTTTTTTACCTGGAACACCTTCTTGAGACTAGTCAATAGGACTAGTTAGATACCCTATCTTACACAAGGTGTATATACAAATCTAAGATGACCCAGAAGCTAAAAGTTTTACCACAGACACCTTACTAATTTCTGTAAATGGCCTCCAGATTTCAGGGTCTGAAACGTTACATAAATTTTTTTATAGCCAAAATTCCACCATGACTCATTTCAGGATGATTCCAGAACCCTATCTTGTACAAGATGTATCTCCGAAAGTATAAGGCCTCAAGAGATGAATTTTGAACCCAACGTATCTTGACTCGTCTACTAAATATCCTCCAAGCCATGCCTTCTGAAACGTTGTAAAAAAAAAGTTATAGAAAAATTTCCACAGTGTCTCAGATGTAGTAGTGAAACCCCAAGACCTTGAGCTCTGATACCATATGTTAAGAACCAAACATCAAGTACAAGATGATTCAAAATGAAAATGTCTCCTTGGTATATATAGGAGACTAGGAGGTATAATTACAACTAATGGCCTAAAACCGACATAAATAAAATAACATTACTAATATAACTAGGAGGTATAATTACAACTAATGGCCTAAAGCCAACATAAATAAAATAACATTACTAATATAATATGCAACAATTAAGGAGTAATGAGCCAATATTAGGGCTTAACAGCTTGCCTCACTTAGTGCAGAATGGATCACTCCAAGTTTGAAACCCTAGAGGAAAATTTGAAAGGAGCAACCCTGGTTGAACATATGATTACAAATTTTGAGATTCTCAATAAGTTCAAAGTAGTGAAAATTGGACTACCAGTCATGACATATGCCTCTTGCATTGACCTGGAGATCATGATCAAAGAAATGATGGATTATGATATCCCTTCTGACTTTCAATGGAAGGAGATAGTACGGCTGGGTAAGACAAAGTGCAGTTTTCCAAGGTCCAGTAAATGATGTCTAGGTGTCACTGAAGATGGCAAACCACGTGGAAGGTTAGAGAAAAACAAGTGGCGAGGAAAGGAACTGAAGTGTCAAAGGAATCAGAAGTTGGATCATGAAACGTTTTCTTGCAAAATTATTGTAATCAATTTCAAAAACTAAAACTGTCATTTGTAATCATTGTAATCAGTTTTAGGAACTTAAACGTTTCATTTCAATTATTGTAATCGATTTCTAACTGAAGGAACTCAAATTGTATAAATGTTAGGGGTTCCAAATGTATTAGTGTTGGTAAAAGTGCAAGGGCATGATCTTAACTATTTGGAACTTGAATGTAATTTTTTGATGTTGAATTGAATACACATGCAAAAGTCTTGAAGTTTCCATGAAAATATTGTAATGGTGGTGATTTGAGTTTTGTCTCCTCTCTTTGTATGTATTTCCTATATTTCTGATTTCAATTTCACAGTCTTCCATTTAAATTGGATAGTCAAAGGCCTAGAATTCATCTTGTGATGCTCTCGGCTAAATCAATTTAAATTGTGTTAAGTTCTTCCTAAATAATTCAAAATTCATTTATTTAATGCTCTGATGCAGTTATATGTTTTCTTTTCTTCCTACACTCTGCAAATTTACAAATTATAACTCAGATTTATCGCCTCATTTAACCTTATCCTGTGGAGATTTCTATAGACTAGTCAGTGCTTCCGTTGGTTTTTAGAAGTTTGACTCCATAGCCCTAAGTGTCCCTCCCTTTCCTTTCCAACAACATTATAAAAATCCCTCAAACAACAAAACCTAGCCATTGATTGTCAAATAAATACCAAGTGATGGGAGAGAGCCCTCTCTGAGTTGAATAGGCTAGTACCCAGCTCTAAAGTTGGTTTGTAGGTTACCTCTATTGTTTTTTTATCAGCCAAACAAATTTATAGCTCTATAGGAATTTCTACAACTGGAAGAAAACCAATATTAGAAGACAAAACCAGTCAGAGAGGATCTGAAGGAGGATATGAAGAACTTAACATTCTAGCTAAACCAGAACAAAGGTAAGAACAAAAGAGAAGTCATTTGGTGTACCACATGTAGGACAGAAGGACACCATAAGAATGAATGTCCGAAATTCGTGCAGTACATGGAAGCAAGAATGCCAAAATCGTTTCCAACAGGAGGACTATGGTGTGATATCTGTTAGAAATAGGTTCATGATTCATATCACTGCCCAATTATGCAGAAGTAACAGATAGTACCTAAGAGCTCATATTGCAACTTTTTCAAGTCAGTAGGCCATGATGACAAAGATTGCAGAACCATGGACCTCATGAGGGAAAGAACATCAGATGCATATAGGGTGCAAGAAGAAATGATGATTGGGAAAAGACGATCCGAAGATTGCCAACGGAAGGTATACCGAACGTACTGCAGGGACCCTGACTAGTAATCAGAGAGTGGTATGAGAGGTGGCGTGGTCGATCTAAACACCTGGGAGATCATATACTAAAAGGGAAGGAAGCTAGGTACACCCCCGATCAGAAAGTGCCATGGGTGAAGGTCGATCATTGAAAAGATATGCACAGTGCTGGGAATAACTGAGCCTTGGATCCTGTATGTAGCTCCCTGCCCTGGCAACGTAGGTTGTAGCTCTGGGAAATTGATCGTACTGCTCATGTCTAACAACTCATCTGAACGACTCGCTAGGTATATCGATCGCCTAGCCAAGGTATCGAGTCAATTACTCTATCGAGTGACTATCTCTATCGAGTGTTTGTGACCATCACTAAAAATTACCCTCAAATGGATTATTGGGGGTAGGCATGCCCGTAATAAGCCCCTCTCCTCTGGGTGCCTATGCCTGAAGGTAGGCATGGCAGTAGTGCCTACACCACATTTTAACCAAGTTCCAGCCCCTTATAACACTGTGCAACATCAATATAACACTGTGCAACAACAATATAACACTGCGTAGCCGCAATACAATACCACGCAGCCACACTATAATTATACGCAATATAACCAGGAACCTCAGCATAACGCGCCACAATGGGATAAATATGGCTACAAAGGTGGAGGAAGAGAAAGAGGAGGATTTGGAAGAGGCAGAGGACCAATGGTATGCCACAATTGTCAACAACCAAGACACTATGCAAGAGAATGTCCACTTCCACCTGCGACATGTATGTATTGTCGTGCATCAGATCATGACATAGAAGAATTTCTAACACTATTAGGGAAGATCCATGAGAAGAGAAATTAGAACAATCAGAATGTTCAGTGGATTTCAGCAGAAGCATTGGATGAAGGAAGAAACATCAACATAGTTAGGCAGGGAGGAGCTAAAACATAAAATGATGCAATAAGACAAGAGCCAGCACAACACCAATGTGTGAAGAAGAATGTTGAACCAAAGAAGAAGTTTGATGCGAAAAACGGAAATGAAATATTCAAGCAAGCTAGACAAGAATTCATGAAGCCAGAAATTGCATTGACATTAACTGTGCATCATAATAAGGAAGTACCAGCGTATGAGATGCCTCCATCGCTAGATCAAGGGTTTTTTGAAATCCTGTGTTAAACTACTAAATGATCCATCCTCTGTTAAAGTATTACAAAATATGCTAGAAATATGTAGCATAGAGGCAGAAGGAAAGCTAGAACAGAAAATAGTTAATCATCTGCATACAAGAAGGAGAACAAATAGAGAATTCAGACTGAATGCCAACATTGGATATTTCAACATGGGAGATATTATACTGGATTTAGGATCTGAAGTAAATGTATTACCTAAGAATACATGGAAATGTATGGGATAACCTACATTAGGATATTCACCTGTTCAGCTGAAACTAGCAAATCAACACAGAGTTCTACCAATTGGAAGACTAACAGGAGTGACAGTAGATTTGGATGGAGTGCGTACTAAAGTCGACTTCGAAGTAATAGAGATAGTGGATGGTACAAAACCTTATTTGACATTGCTTGGATTGTATTGAGAGTTTGACAATCAGGCCATAATAAACTTAAAGACAAGGAATATGGCATTCTAGTAAGGAGAATACAGAGTCATTGCGCCATTGGACCCATTAGAAGGGGAAATTTTTGTAGAACCTACTTGCTTAGACCTGGAGGAAATTAACCAGTTGTACAGAACAACTGTGCAAGAAGAATATTATGTGAACCCAACTAAAGATGGGGTAATCAATTGGAGAAGCATCACCTTGTTAGCACTCTGTAAATTTTTTCCGACTGATAGACAAATGACAGAGGTAATTGTTTCAACCTACTTTAGAGCTAGGCACTAGCCTGCTCAACTCAGAGAGGGCTCTCTCGTGTCACTTGATATTTTTCTGGCAATCAGTGGCTAGATTTAGTTTGTTTTGTGGGTTTTTATAAAGTTGTTGGCGAGGAAGAGGAGGGACACTCAGGGCTATAAAGTCAAAATTCTGGAAGTGAATGAAAGCTATGACTGGCCGGTAGAACTCTCCAGAGGATAAAGGCTAAATGAGGCAGTGAATCTGAGTTGTAAATTGGGTTTAAGAAGAGTGTAGGAAGAAGGAGGAAAAAAATAACTGCATCAGAGCATTACTGAAATTAATTCTAAATTAGTTAGGAAGAAAATTACACAGTTTAAATTGCTTCAGCCGAGAGCATCATAAGATGAATTCTAGGCCTTTAAATCTCCAATTTAAACAGAAGAAAATGCAAATGGAATAAAAGAACACAGGAAATACATACAATGAAGGAAGACAAAACTCATATCACCACCATTAGAATCTTTTCATAGAGACTTCAAAAGATTCTGCATATATATTCAATTCAGGTTCATAAAGTTACAATAGAGTTCAAAACAACCAAAAAGGTGCCCTTGCACTTCTGCCAACATTAATTCATTTAGAATTTATAGTACTTATACAATTCGATTACAATGGATGAAACTGAAACGTTTCATCTTCTAAAACTGACTATAGTAATTTCAAGTGACAGTCTCGGCATGTGAACCTATTTACAATGATTAAACAAAAATGTTCATAAACCAACGACTTATTTCTCTAACTGCTCGCTTTTTGTCCTCGCCATCTGTCTTGCTATGATATCCTATCGAACTTCCCACTCTGGTGACACTTGGAGGCTATTTACTAGCTCCTGGAAAGTTGCATTTTGTCTTGCCTAGCCGCACAATCTCCTTCCACTGTGAGTCAGAAGGAATCTCGTAATCCATCATTTCTTTTATCAGGATATCCAAGTCGATGAAAGTAGCATAAGTCATAGTCAACAACCCAATCTTTACTGTCTTAAACTGATTTAAAATCTCAAAGTCTGTGGCCAAATATTCCACCAAACTTGGTCCCTTTAGGTTCTCCTCCAGGCCTTCAAATTTGGATGGTCCATTTTGCACTAGGTGAGGAGAGAATTGTATTCCTTTTGATCATATAATTTCCCTTTGCCATCTCAAAAAGGTGGGAGGCCCTTGATAAACAATTGTTCAAATGTATCCTTAAATTCTTGTATACTCTCCTCCATCTGTACGGATTTGGTTTGAACAGAATTGAGTAAGTTGTGTTTTGCAATGATCATCCTAGCCCAAATGATTAGTGTAGTTTTGTCCTTGACCCCAATGGTTTGAAGTTCATCAATGGGAACGACATTTAGAAAATTTATAGTATTTTGGGACCATTCTGAGGGATTTTTCGCCAATGTCTCATTTAGAACAGTACACCTACTTCGGGCAGTGATAGCCATGTTGTCTTTGTCATTTATAAAATTCAAGTACACCCTGAATTTGGCAGCTTCAGCAGCAATAGCATCCCAGATTACATGTTTATCCCCTTGCAAAAGTATTTTACCTCTCAACCTCGTCTTCATCTTGTTTACCCTCTCTTGCAAATCTTGATTTTCCTTTGGACTTGGTCCATCTTTTCATCTTTCATTTTCATGTCTTGTTGCAGCTTTTCTATGATCCCCTTAAGGCTCTTGATTTCTCCAGTCTTCAAGCTTACTTGGGACATAGCTTGGACGATATCTTCAGTGTTTGAATCAGCTCCTGCTGTACCAGGTACAAATGCAACCCTGTCCAATACTTCTATTTGTTCTTGTGACCAATTCTCTTTTTCCTTTTCCAGCTGCAACACTTTGTCTTTGTAATTTAGTGCTTCCTGTCTAAATGTCTCTTTTTCTTGTTCTAGTGAAGACAACTCTGTTGTCTGTGAATGTTCAGTGGAAGACATCTTTAGCTTCTTTTTCATGCTTTGAACCAATTTGTCTTTCTCATCCAAGGAAGCTTTTACTCCTTGAGGGCCTTTAGATTCCAATCTTTTGACCTAGGTCTGCCAGGCTCTGTTGGATGCTTTTTCCTGCTTCAATTGTCCATCCAATTTAAGTGCATGGGTTTTCAGTCTTGAAACCCTCAAACTCAGACTCGGATAGTTTGAATATAGCATGTCACTAGTGTTTCTGTGAAATTTTACCTTATCTGGGGCACCGATATTTTCATAGTGCAGCTTGATTTCAAACACATTATCCTCATCTTCCACCACTATGTTAAGTGTCTTCCTTTCTATATTCCTGACTGAAAACAGGGAATACTTATGCTGGGAAATCCTCTCTACTTCAGGTAACAAATCTCTTATTTCACTCATGGCCAGGTTTCCTTTCATAGCATATTGGTTTGCTAAATCGAATTTGAATTGGTAGACCGATCCAAATGCCTTATTAAAAACATGTTTCTTGTTGATGAAATCTCTTGAGCTGCTTTCACACTGTGGAATGTTCCCTGCATTAGCTTCTTCATTTTTGGTTATACTCTCCATCATCTCCATGCTCATTTTCTCATTAGGCTCTTCCTCCTCGAGGTTGACTATCTGTGGAGACTGCGTGATTTTTATTTTCTTGGGAACATTTTGATGACCACTCGCACCTAGAGCCTCTAAACTGCTCCTCTTGTTATAGACACTCATCTTGGGAGCTTTAATAATCAACCTTGGAGAAGTTTTTGTGTCTGGATCTACTGCAGGGCTGACTCTAGTTGTTGTGTCAGATCAGGCTATAAAGTGACTTCCATATCTGCACATGTTTCCATATTTTCTAGTTTATCAAATCCTTCAACATGTCCATGTTCATAAGGGCTTTGTTTGCTCATCGGCCATCTCTTAGATATGACCTGGTGCAGATCATATTTCCTCCCTTGTAATTTGCAAATCCGAATTCATTGAGCTTGGCATGGATCTGAGTCAAACAAGATCTAGCCTTTACCACAAAGGGTCCTATTATGAAAGGAAACTTTAAGTTAGATGCTTTGTTCTTTTTTAGAAAATGTTTTGTTTCTGAGATGATTCTTTACCTGATGAACTCTAGGGAAAAGAATCTGGGAGTCAAGAAAACAAGTAAAAGGTAAGGTCCCTCTTGATAACCATATACCTAAATTACAGTATAGTGCATGAACAACACCCAATATCCTACCCAGTTCTCTGGATTTGGCTGTAAAGAACTTTTCATTTCCTCGAAAACCCTTGGTAGGTCGGTGCTGAAGATTAAGCTATAAACTCTGGACATGATCTTATTTATAAAAATGAGCATTTTGATCCTTCTGCATTCAGTCGAGATGAATGCAGCTTCAGGGAACTCTGTCTTAATTGTTTCCAGGAACATTCTTACCAGATGTGTATAATATGTGAAGTTCCTTTGGGATTGGAAATTCACTAGCTGCTTGTGCACATTATCAACAATGAACTCTTCAAAACTGATATGGACTGACTGACTGGACTCTGACTGAAAAAAGGTCAACAAAAAACCTAACATGACCTTTACTACAAACTTGTCATTATCTAAACCTAAAATTTGACTTAGTATGGAACAGGCCCACTGGACCTCAATGACCATGATGCTCACATTCATAGGAAACGACAGACTTTTAGAATGATGCTTGGGTTTAACAATGGTCTGCAAAAATAGGGTTTTGACCTCAGGGGGACATTCTCTGTAGATGGTAATTAGTTTCTCTTCCTTGAAGGGATTAGACATTGTTGGGGAAGACTCTAGTGTACAGAGGGCATGTCGAATTGATGGGTTATCTACTCTTCACAGAACCTTTGACCCTAACTTGTTCAAAATGACCTTTTCTTCCTACGAGTATTGTTTTTCACACCATCTTACAAATTCTGGGAAAGGGAATGCGACCTCGACGGCGTAAGGGACTATGGAGGCTTGGGCTGCTTCGAGGAAGGGTATTCGTTTCCCGAAATTATCTAACAAATTGGCTCTGGATACGGAAATGGGTGAGACGGTTATTTATTTGTCAAATATATCAGAGTCCCTGTCAATTAGGGCTTCTTCTTTAGAGGTGGATATTTCTCTGTTACAGATAAAATGACAGGATTCATGGCCATGATGAAAAATACCTGTGAATGAGTGGAGAATGCATGAGTCTGGTTCACTATTGAGCTTCAGTTCGAACGGAGCGTTTACGCCAATTTTCAAATGTTCAAATGATTTGAAATACCATAAAATAATGACCGGGGCCCTCCTTTTATATGCACTTTTCAACATCGGGGGCGAGGCAAAGAGGTTTTGGGTAGACTGATTTTTGCTCCGATATGCCTGTGGTGGCGCCACGTGTTTGCAATGTGAAACCATGGTATTTCCATCGTCCCGCTCCCAAGCAGTTAAACTTCGCACAAGTTCGCCACCCGATACGCTTTGTGACTGTCGATTTTGGATGTTTTTCAGATCTTTGGCCCGTTGGGCCCCATCAAACCCGTGCCTCTACTATATTTAGTCCTTCTCTGCTAGATGTGACCCTGTCCTCCAAACTATCATGCCTCTATATCGATGTAGCTCCTCGCCAAATTTCGCGACTTGGATCCCATCAAAAGAAAATTGCTATGGTGATAACATAGGCTCCAACTGGGGATGTTATCCTCCCTGCGAGGTAGAAAAGAACGATAGAATAAGTTCCTACCCATTGGGATTTTATCTATTCGTGCAGTATGAATCCGCCGATCTTTATTCAAAAACTAAAAATCAACCCAGCATAGCTCAGAGCCTTCACCTCGGGCTTCAACTATGCTCCTTTTATTCCAACCTCTTCATGCAAAAAGAAAACAGAAAAATGATTTTTTACAATGAATGGAAGGGGTGATGATGTTTAAACAATATAATTCTTGAGGAACCTACCATTCACAGGCCCTCCTCCAACGATGTCTCCATTACTCTCCTGTAGTATGTAGGCATTACTTCCATGGTATGCCGCAATTTCGAATGGTCCAAACCACAGATGATCAAACTTCTCGTGCTTTCCCTTATCTTCATTTCTGGCATCCCATTTTAATACTAGGTCCCCTAGTTTGAAGTCATCCACCTTGGTACATTTTTCAAAAGCCTCTTTGATCTTGTCTTTGCGCAACTGAGCATTATTGAAACTTTTTCTCTGGTTTGTTCGACACTGATTAATTCATCCTTTATTCTTCGAGTGGCATATGTTTCTGCATCCTTCTCCTGTAACAACCTCATCACTAGCAACCCCAATGAAGTAGGAAAGATTTCCTCTGTACCATAAACAATATGGAAATGGGAAGTGGCTATAGATCTCTTTGGGGTGATTCTGTCAGCCCACAGTGCATGGATGAGCTTTTTGTGCTAGGCCTTTTTATTTTCTTGCAGCAGTTTCTTGATGATTCTGACTAAGATTTTATTCGAATATTCACCCAACCCATTTCCTTAAGGATAGTATGATGTAGAATGACCAAGGGTGATATTGTAATGAATGCATAATTTCTCTATTTTCTTGGACTTGAAAGCTGATGCATTATCCATTATGATCTTGATTGGGCATCTGAACCTGGACATAATATTGTCTTCTAAAAACTGAATAATAACATCATCTGTTGCTTGCCTGGTGGGAACTGCCTCAATCCATTTAGTGAAATAATTCGTTGCTATCAGAATCCATTTGTGTTGGGATGAGGACTATGGATGTATTTCTCCTATAAAATCAAGGCCCCACTATCTTAAAGGAGATTCCACAGAAATGGGTTTCAAAGGCAAGGGCTGCAATTTTCCCTTCCCATAAAAAATTTGACATTCATGGCATTTTGAAACCTCTTTATAGAAATCAGAAAAAATGTTAGGCCAATAGAAAACAGCCCTCAAAATATTATGCACAATTGTCTTCCAATAATGATGACCTCCACAGTCACCCTTATGGAACTCTCTGATGGTCTTTTCTGCTTCTTCTTCTATCAAACAACTCAATATGATTCCCCTTGGATCTTTCCAATCTAGAGATTGATTTATTATACAAAACTTTGTTGCCTTCAGTTTTAGGAATTTAGCCTTTGTTTTACTAAACTCAGGAGGAGCTTGCAAATTTTTCAACACAAAGATGATATTTTCATACCATGTGGAATCAAGAAATTTCTGGGATATTTGAGGAGTTCTCTCTTCTGCTGCATCTTCTGACAGGTCTACAATGAATTTTATTCCTAGGAGTTCACAATTGGTCTGTGCCATCATCTTCGCAAGCCCCTGTTCCTTGATCAACTTGGTGGGCTTGATCTCAAGGTCATATTCTAGTAGCATTGCTATCCATTTTCCCCTCTTTCCTTCAGGATCAGGTTGGGTCAAGATGTCTTTCACAGAGCTACTAGGTACATAAGTAGTAGTATGAGAATTAAAGATGTAAACTCTAAATTCCTTCAAGGCCTTGACTAGTGCATATGCTTTCTTCTCCATGATATCATATTTTAAAGGGGCATCCCTCAATGTCTTATTGTAATATGCTATGGGCTTCTCATAATTATGTTCATCTTTCTATAGTAAAACACCAACAATTGTGTGCTCTAGGGAAAAAGAGAATAATATGAAGTCCTTTTCAAAGTTTGGGTTGGCCAGTACTGGAGCCTT
The DNA here is from genome assembly GCA_000966675.3 of Picea glauca. Taxonomy (NCBI): domain Eukaryota; kingdom Viridiplantae; phylum Streptophyta; class Pinopsida; order Pinales; family Pinaceae; genus Picea; species Picea glauca. Next base: position 192,343 of record JZKD02S1720911.1, read on the forward strand.
GGTTAATGCCACCTTAATATCTTCAAAGGCTTTTCTGGCATCAGGGGTCCATTTTATTTCATTCCTTTTCTTGAGCATATTGGTGATATACTTTATGATTTCGGCCGAATTTGGGATAAACCTTCTCAAAAAGTTTACTTTGCGCAGGAAAGAGTGTACCTCCTTTTTACTTCTGGGTATGCCAATTTTTAAGATCCCCTCAACTCCGTTGGGATATACTTTTATCCCTTATTTTGAAATAATGTGACCCAACAACTTTCCTTCTTCCAAGGAGAAATTTGACTTCTTAGGATTCAATGAGATTCAGAACTTTCTACACTTTTGAAACGCCCTTCTAAGATGCTTGAGGTGTTCCTCATCTGAGGCAGAATACACAGTGATGTCATCAAGGTAGATAACAATGAATTTGTCTTTTTCATCAGCAAAAGCTATGTCCATAGCTCTTTGAAAATTTTCCCCTGCATTTATAAGCCCAAAAGGCATCTTGGCATACATGAATGTTCCCCATGGTGTGGTAAATGTCGTCTTTTCTTGGTCATTAAGCTGCACCATAATCTGATTGTATCCAGAGAAGCCATCTAACATTGACATTTTATGAGAACTCACCACCTTCTATAAAATATGATCCATCTTATGCAGTGGGTAGTTGTCCTTTAGAGATACTTTGTTCAGGTTTTTGAAATCCACACACAACCTGATTTCCCCACTCTTTTTTCTGAATGACACCAGATTTGCCATCCATTTAGAAAACCTCAGGGACACTATGATTTTGGCTTCAAATAGTTTCTTTACTTCTTTCTCTATCAAAGGAAACAATAAAGGATTTATCCTTCTTAATTTCTTTTTGAAAGGTTTATGATCTTCTTTGATTGGGATAACATACTGAATTATACTAGTGTCATAAACTTTCAAATCATCATAGCTCCATGCAAAAACATCAGGGAACTCTTTCATTAATTTGATATATTTCTCCTTGAATTCAGGGCTGAGTTTTCTAGACAGCTTAATGATCTTTGGATCCTATGGAGTCCCAATATTGCAATCTTCCACATCCCCTTCATTTACTGTAATCTTTAGACTTCTTGCCAAATCATTATTATCAAAGAGTTTCTCCAATGGGACCAGACCCTTGGGAATGATGTTGATCTTTAGCTGAACTATATCCATGCCTGCAATCTGATTGTCGAAATGCCCCTCCTTTGTAAAAGCAGCTGCATATACCTCTTCATCACAATATTCATCATCAATGTTTAAATTCTTGAATTCATTCTCCGTCTTGAGGAATCTTTCTATCGGTTTGTCGTCTTCAAAAAAATTGCCAGTACTTCATATTATTTGGTACTGCTAGCCTGTACTTGACCTCAACCTTATATTTTCTGTCAAGGAAAATTGGAACTTTGAAAACTGTTGCTGAAGTAGCCAAGGCATCAACAACCTAATTTTGTTCTCTTGGAATTGTTGAAAGATTATATTCTGGAAATTTCTCAAGGAGGTCTAGTACCAGGTTCCTATAAGCCCTCATTCTAGGATGTTTTGCTTGGTATATGCCTTTGATCTGATTGATAATTATCTCAGAGTCTCCATGTACAACAATTATTTTGGCACCCAATTCTTTCAAAACCTTCAACCCCAATATTAATGCTTCATATTTGGCCATGTTATTTGTGCATTCAAAAACAAGTTTATAAGAACACAATTTTGAATCTCCTTTGGGGTCATTGATCCATACGCTAGCCCCTACTCCCTCTCTGTAGGAAGCTCCATCGAGACTCATCTTCCATGTCTTCTCTTCTGTGTTATCATGATGCTCTGGATACTCCTCAATTTGTTGATCAGATCTCTCTTTGTCAGCCATATCAACTTCTGGTTTTTTCTCTTCAAAACACAGGTCATTGAAGAAAATGGAGGATCCCAACTCACTTTTCCACATAGTATATGGGATGATTACTCGGATGCGACTTGTTGCTGGCCATATATTTGAGCAAAACCTCTCTGTACAACCTTATGTCCTAACCAAAAATAGGGATGGTGGCATATGACATGTCCATCTGGAGGGTTCCCTTTAATTTTGCAGCCCAAGACCTTGACAACAACATGCCAAACTTGGAAGGGATGTCAAAAACCACTACATACACAACCATGTTCTTTTTTGGGAATTGTGGCAAAGATACCACCAGATATTTAATAAGACATTGGCACTTCACCTTCCTGGAATCAAAAGAGAACAGGTCTTTGTAAGGCCTTGTGATGTCCAGGCCTAGTTGGCCCATGACCACCTTAGGCATTAGGTTATGAGATGCTCATGAATCTAGCATGGCATTGTGTACAGTCATATCATGGATTTTCAGGCTAACATAGAAAGGGGGGACTTCTTCATTATCACCATTTTCTTCTACTCTTGGTCCAAATAAGATGGCAGGGTGATCATCTTATATGTTCAGGGCATCGAAAGCTTGTTCCATCTTAAGCATCTTGATTATTTGATTTCTATATTCGCTATTCTTGATTAATTCATTAAATGGTACAAAAATTTTGATCTTGGCCATCTCACTTTCAAAATTAAAAGAGGATGAGGTTTTCTCTACCTCTTTGGTGACCATTTCTTTCCTTGCTTCCAATATTTTCTTCTGGGGCTCTTCTTTCTACTTTCCTTTGTCTGCAACACCTTTTGCAGCATAATCTTTTGCAGCAAAATCCTTCGTAGCAAAATATTTTGCAGTAGGATCCTTTTTGGACTGACTTGAAGAGAGTATGTTACTGTGAGCTTCTTTGGTGGGGTTTCCTTTTAGAATATTTCCTTTTTAAGGATTTCCCTTTGGGAGGTTTTTAGGAACTCTTTGATTTCAAAGGTTGTATTGTCTTTGGAATTGCATGATGGCATCTTGCAATCTTGCTTGGTAATCTTCCCTTTCTACTGATAACCTTTCTTCCTCATCCTGCAAAAAGATCTCACTTGCATCCATGAATTGGTCATGTTCTTCTTTGGTCAAAAACACCTTTGTTTCTTTATCATCACAACAATTCATGTAATCTTCAAAATATCCATCATAATTCTCATTTACATAATTATTTTGAAAACGAGGCCTTGTTTTTTGATCTCCCTGATTTCCTTGGTTTCCCTGATTCGCTTAATTTCCCTGATTCCCTTGATTTCTCTGATCTGCTTGATTTTCCTGATTCCCTTGATTTCTTTGTTCTCTTTGCCTAATTTGTGGGATTGCTGCCCTCCTCGGATTTTTGGGTGGACCATCAGCCTGTTCTCTGGGGTTAGGCCTATTATCCAGGGCCATTATTTACATCATTCTCTCCATGGTTCTCATCATTGTTTCAAACCTTTCTTGTGTTGTTTGTGAGGTTGAAGTTTGTGCCTTCTATTGAGTTTTGTTCATGTCTCTGCCAGAGTTAGCTTTTATCTTTCCTGAAGCCATTAAATTGACTTCGACCTCTATGGCATCAGTCATCATATCATCTAATGTAGCAGACCTTTGTTCTCTTAATAACAAAGAAAAATCAATTTCAAAAGAATCAACATATCTGAGTTGGGCAGCTTTAGGGGGAGGTATTACCTCGACAGGAATCAAATTATAGACTTTCATGAATCTGGATGAAAACTCCTGCACTATTTTGTTAGGTGATCTCTTCATGTTGTTATACTGGGTCAACAACTGAAGGGTCAAAATCTACGATACTAGCTGCTGGAAGGGCTCTGAACCACTTCCTCACTTCTCCTGCAAGAATTTGTGTGAACAGTCTCAATTTTACATCTTCAAAGTCCACCTCCTCTAAGTCTACAAAATTGTTAAATCAATATAGGTGCTTCTGGGCTGATATGTTACCTTCAACATCATATAGTTTGATCCTTAGGTTATAATCCTGAGGTAAATCATGTAGTTGAGCAAGCAGCATGAGGGGAGAAAATCTAACTGCCATGGCTGCTGTGAAGGGTCAGAGTGGTTGTTGGTTCTGAGAGGGGATCACTATAGGCCTAGCAGAAGTGGCTAAAACCAAATCTTGAAATCTTTTTTCATCAAAGATGGTCTCGTTTAAACATGATTCAGATTTAATTCTGAATAGAGCTTGTTCAAATTTCACGTCAAACTCAAGGTCTTCAATGCTTGTCACTCTGTCCTTGGGTAAGGATAGGCATCGGTCTAGATGCAACACCGGGGTTACTGGAATTTATTTTCTTTTATGTATAAGATTTTCAGGATCAGACACAGGGATTGCAAGTTTTGGGTCTGGGTTGCTTCTGGTGTGAATTCTCTTGTGAGCTAGGGTTTCTAGCTCACACTGTTTGGTGCAAGTGGTCTTTTGGTAATGGAGTCACCAGGAAAAAAATAATCTCAGCCAATAGGGTATTTGATCCACTATCACCCTCAGGGATCAAAACTAAAGCTTCAAGTCATTTTCCCAGGGAGGATTTTTCAATTTCGTCCCTGACAACGGTGCCAGAATGTTTGCACTCTGTAAATTTTGTCCAGATGATAGACAAACGACAGTGGTAACTGTTTCAACCTACTTTAGAGATGGGCACTAGCTTGCTCAACTTAGAGAGGGATCTCTCGTGTCACTTGATATTTCTCCTATAAAATCAGATTGGGAAGACTTGTGTTGGAAAATGCTCTCTGCTTCAGGTAACAAATCTCTTATTTCACTCATGGCCAGTGTATTGGTTTTCTAAATCTTCTTTGGATTGGTAGACCACTCCAGGTGCCTTATTAAAAACATGTTTCTTGATGCTGAAATCTCTTGAGCTAATTTCACCCTGTGGCATGCTCCCTGCATTAGCTTCTTCGTTTTTGGTTCTACTATCCACCATATCGATGCTCATTTTCTCTTTAGGTTCTTCCTCCTCCAGGTTTACTATCTGTGGAGACTGCATGATTTTTATTTTATTGGGAACATTTTGCTGACCACTCGCGCCCAGAGCCTCTGAACTGCTCCTCTTGTTATAGAAACTTATCTTAGGAGCTTTAATAATCAACCTTGGAGAAGTTTTTTGTGTCTGGATCTGTTGCGGGGATGACTCCAGTTGTTGTGTCGGATCAGGCTGCAAAGTGACTTTCATATCTGCACAGGTTTCCAGATTTTCCAGTTTATCAAATCCTTCAACATGTTCATGTTCATAAGGGCTTTGTTTTCTCATTAGTCTTCTCTTAGATATGACCTGGTGCAGATCATATTTCCTCCCTTATAATTGTGCAAATTCGAATTCATTGAGCTTGGCCTAGATCTGAGTCAAACAAGATATAGCCTTTACCACAAAGGGTCCTATTATGAAATTAAACTTTAAGTTAGATGCTTTGTTCATTTTTAGAAAGTGTTCTATTTCTGAGATGATTCTTTACCTGATGAACTCCAGGGAAAAGACTCTGGGAGTCAAGAAAACAGGTAAAAGGTAAGATCCCTCTTGAAAACCATATACCCAAATTATAGTATAGTACATGAACAACACCCAATCTCCTACCATGTTCTTTGTATTTGGTTGTAAAGAAATTTTCATTTCCTCCAAAACCCTTGGAAGGCCGGTGCTGAAGATTAATATATAAACTCTGGACATGATCTTATTTATAAAAATGAGCATTGTGATCCTTCTGCATTCAATCGAGATGAATGCAACTTCAGGGAACTCTGTCTTATTTGTTTCCACGAACATTCTTAGTAGATGTGTATAATACCTGAAGTGCCTTAGTGATTGGAAATTCACTAGCTGCTTGTGCACATTATCAACGATGAACTCTTCAAAACTGATATGGACTGACTCATTAGACTCTGACTGAAAAAAGGTCAACATAAAACCTAACATGACCTCTACTACAAACTTTTCGTTATCTAAACCTAAAATCTTACTTAGTATGGAATAGGCTCATTGGATTGCAATGACCATGACGCTCACATTCATAGGCAACGATAGACTTTCAAAATGATGCTCGGGTTTAACAATGGTTTGAAAAAATAGAGTTTTGACCTCGGGGGGACATTCTCTGTAGACGGTAATTAGTTTCTCTTCCTTGAAGGGCTTAGATGTTTCTGGGGAAGACTCTGGTGTACCGAGGGCATGTCGAATTGACGAGTTATCTACTCTGCACAAGACCTCTGACCGTAACTTGTTCAAAATGACCTTTTCTTCCTACGAGTATTGTTATGCACACTAGGTTACGAATTCTGGGAAAGGGAATGCGACCTCAACGGCGTAAGGGACTATGGAGGCTTGGGCCACTTCGAGGAAGGGTATTCATTTCCCGACATTATCTAACAAATTGGCTCTGGATACGGAAATGGGTGAGACAGTTATTTATGTGTCAAATATATCAAAGTCCCTTTCAATTAGGGCTTCTTCTTTAGAGGTGGGATCTTGCTCCGTTATAGATAAAATGTCAGGATTCATGGCCATGATGAAAAATACATGTGAATGAGTGGAGAATGCATGAGTCTGGTTCATTGTTGAGATTCAATTCGAATGGAGCGTTTGCGTCAATTTTCAAACGTTCAAATGATTTGAAATACCATAAAATAATGACCGCAACCCTCCTTTTATATGCACTTTTCGACATCGGGGGTGAGGCAAAGCAGTTTTGGGTAGACTTCTTTTTGCCCCGATATACCTCTGGTGGCGCCATGTGCTCGCAATCTGAAACCATGGTATTTCCATCGGCCCACTCCCAAGCAATTAAACTTTGCGCAAGTTCCCCACTCGATATGCTTTGTGACCATCGATTTTGGATGTTTTTCAGATCTTTGGCCCGCTGGGCGCCATCAAACCCTCGCATCTGCTATATATAGTCCTTCTCTACTAGATGTGACCCTTTCCTCCAAACTATCGTGCCTCTATACCGATGTAGCTCCTCACCAAATTTTGCGACTTGGATCCCATCAAAAGAAGATTGTTATGGTGATAACACACCTCATGTGTGTCATACTCAGATATGGGCTTAGAAAATTGGTAGCTAAGGTTACACGAAGTCTCCACATGAAGACGCGCAAGAATAGACCACGCAGTAATATGGGTAGGTACAGAGATAAGGGAACCTCCCAAGTTCCATGGGGTGAATGAGTTAGAATCATTCTTAACACGATACGAAGATGAAGTGTTAGAAAATCAGAGGTTCTTAGCCCTGGATATAGAACTCAAGTAAACACCTGTAATATGGTGGTGTGCGCACAAAGAAATAGTTAAGGATTGGTACCAATGTAAGCAGTTACTGCACATTAGGTTTGGCACAGAACAGGGAAGCAACCAACTGTAGAAATATGATGGACAGGGGGTACCAACAGAACACTTAGAGAAGTGCATAACACTATGGAGAATGACACCACTGGAGGAATGGCCTCATCATTTTGTTCACGCATTAGAAGGGATCCCAACAAACTGGTATACAGACCAGGGATTGCCTAGAGGAACTACAAACTAGACAATGTTACAGTAGAACTTTACAGTCACTTTCTCATTTGAGCATGAGAACCCCAACATAGACTCAGCACTTAAAAAAATCAGAGGGGTGATATTCATTAAAGAACTAGAAGTTGAACTCATGACAAAAGAAGAACAACAAAACAAACAGACAATAAAGGAAATATTGTCATGTTACCATGTGCAGGAAGAAGCACCAGATGAAGATGACCCATGAAATATTCATATTGAGGAAGTTGAAGGTGAAAGAGAAGTGGAAGGTCCACCTATGGAATCAAAAGTATTTTTTGTACCAATCAAGGTGAAGAAAGTCAACATTGGGACACTTGAGAAACCCAAAATGGCCAGCATTGGAGACTACTGGGATCAGCAAATAATGGAAAGAATAACAAAGTTACTGCGTGAGTACAATGACCTATTCCCAACAACATTCACATAAATGAAAGGCATAGAAGGAGAGCTAGGTGAAATGAAGATACCTCTCAGAGATGAGGCAAGACTGATCAGACAACGACCATACAGAATAAACCCTATATATAAGCAAAAAGTCAAAGGCGAAATCAATAGGATGTTGGAGGTTGGAACCATAGAACTTGTAGAGGAATCTGAGTGGGTAATCCTGATGGTAGTTTAGGAGAAGAAACAAGGGGAGATAAGGATATGTGTCGACCTGAGGAAGATGAATGATGCATTCCTACATGACTCGTTCCCTACTCCCTTCACAGATGAGGTGTTGGAGAACGTGGGATGATAAGAAGCTTATTCATTCACCGACGGATTCTCAGGATACCATCAGATCAAGATAGCCTTGGAAGACGGGTACAAAACCAAGTTTTCCATAGAATGGGGATCCTACCAGTACAGAGTCATGACGTTTGGACTGAAGAATTCACCAACAATATTTTCCAGAGTAGTCATAGCTACATTCAAATAATTCATCTACCAGTTTCTAGAGGTATATCTGGATGATTGGACAGTCTATAGTCTATTGAAAGACCATGTAAGGGTGTTGAGGCTGATGTTAGAAATATGCAAGAAGAGTCAGATATCGTTAAGAATCAAGAAGTGCATCTTCGAAACACCCTTTGGGATATTATTGGGCCATATAGTAAGCAAACAAGGCTTGCTAGTAGATCCTTCCAAGATTGCAGTAATTTTTAATCTACCACCACCACAATCAATCCGTCATTTAAGAGAAACATTGGGACACACATGAGACTATAGGAAATTTATAAAATGGTATGTGCAGATCACTGCACCAATGGAGAAATTGTTAAGAAAAGACAACAAGTTTTAGTGGAATGGGGACTGTCAGTGATTGGATACCCTAAAAGAGAAGATGGTAACCACACCAATACTAGTATTCCCAGATTGGGAAAATAAATTCCATGTGCATGTAGATGCATCGACCATAGCACTTGGAGTTATTCTAGTGCAGCCAAGATCGGGAGAATTGGACCATCCTATAGAATTCACTAGCAGAAAACAGTTAGAATTGGAGTAGAATTACAATACCACAGAAAGAGAAGGCTTAGCTATGGTCTATGTGCTTCAGAAGTTCAGACATTATTTATTGGGAAAAAATTTCAAGATGTTCACAGACCATTCAACTCTCAAATACCTCGTCAACAAGCCAGTGTTGGGGGGGAGAATTTGTAGATGGTTATTTTTGTTCCAGGAATTTGAATTTGAAGTGATACTCAAACCAGGGAAGTTGAATGTAGGACCTGATCACCTATCGAGGATCACTATTGGAGAGGAACCTATGAATCTAGAGGACAACTTTCCCGACGCCTAGTGATTTTCAGTCCAAGTAGCCGATGAATACTTCATAGACATCATTCAATACTTGAGTACAGGGACTACGCCACAAGACTTCAACACTGCGCAGAAGAAAAATTTGGTAGTCAGGGCTGCAGACTATCGGTTGATTGTCGAACACTTATACAAAATGGGTGCAGATAACATCTTGATAAGATGTGTGCTAGAACATGAAAGACCTAGGATTTTAGTAGAATCCCATGAAGGAATAGTAGGTGGACATTATGTAGGAAAAGTTACCACGTAGAAGGTATTGCGCACAGGACTATGGTGGTTGAATGTTCATAGAGACTCAAAAGACTACTGCCAAAGATGTGATGTATGTCAGAGGGTCAGTAACCTTGCAAGTATTCGACAAATGTGCAATATATTTTGTGGGACCATTTAAACCACCAACAAAAAAGGTCAGGAGAGAGGTACATTATTACTGCGACAGAGTACTTAATAAGATGGGCAGAAGCAACGCTAGTAAAATATTGCAGCGTAGAGACAATATCACACTTCTTGTTTGAGCAAGTGATCACTAGATTTGGATGCCCAAGGATTTTGATGAATGACCAAGGCACTCACTTCATTAACAACACTATTAAGGATATGACTGAGGAGTTTGAATTTTATCATCAAAAGAGTACATCGTGTCATCCTCAAGAAAATGGAACAGTGAAAGATTCAAGAATGCACTCACAAATATCTGCAACATTAATAAGGACAATTGGGACTTGAAGATACCAACAGTATCATGGGTATACAGGACCACATGCAAAACATTGATAGGGAATAAACCATTCAGATTGGTGTATGGACAAGAAGCAGTGGTGCCATTATATTTTTCGGTACCTAGTCTGTGTGTAGAATCAATTACCAACATGATAGAGAGAGGAGCAATATAGGAAAGACTAAGTCAGTTGATGATCATGGAGGAAGATAGGATTCTAGAAGGGTTTCACCAAGAAGTATAGAAAGAAAGGGACAAAGCTTGGCATGATAGACACATCAAGAAGAAAAATTTCAAGGAGGGATACTTAGTCTTGGTATATGACAGTAAATCTCTTCAGCACCCAGGAAAACTCATAATGAATTAGTTAGTACCATACAAAGTAAATACTTTCACAGATGGGGGAGTTGTATAGTTGAAGGATTTAGGAGGAACATAACTTAGAGGGATGATCAATTAGAGTCGACTGAAGTTGTATAGGGACAGTCGACCTCCTAGCACTTGAAAAAAAAAATAGCACAACAATAGAGGGGTTATCGCGCTGGACATCAAAAGATAGCAACAAAGGGGTAGCGCACCGAAAATAGAATGTTCATGTGCACTCGGAAACATTAGAATGATGAAGAAAGGACCAACAATCACTAAAAGATGGAAACAACGAAAATGGCGGGTACGGAAAATAGGCGCCAATGGATGACGACTATCAAAATTGAATGACAAGAATGATTGATGGGATGTCACATCAATCTTTCCAACTGGTGATGGCAGGGGAATTCAATGGTAAGTACGCGAGAAGCACTAGTTCATTTAAAACGCAAATTGGGTTCGTCTCCAAGAAGTTTCACATGATTCCTATATAAGGTAAGCACGCGGGGATCATAAGGTTTATTGTAAAATTGAGAAAAGAACAAAGCAACAGAGTATACGGAGTAGCGAGCAATTTTGCAGAAGTTATAAAGCCAAATAAGCTCAGCGGAGAACATTTTTACCACCATGGAACCACCCAAGCTAGGAGCGTTGAGCCAGGCTTGCATACAACCTCGAAGCAACCATAGAGAACCTTAGCATCCACAGGGAAGCGAACAACAACCACCTCAGCCTAGAAAATTCATCAACTTGGAAGAAATTCCGTCGCCCAATATGGAACTAGGAAGCCCCACACCAGTGGTGGAGGAAACCCAGCAGACAACACCAGTGGGCATGGATATCGATATGTCAGAATTAGGACAGAGCCAACAGACCCAATATGAAGGAAATCCTTTGCACTCTAAAAACCCTGAAGAAACCTAGAGGATTAATGGGACGGTCCTGAACGAGACAGAAACAACTGCATCAGAAAAGTCACACAAAGTCACGTCGGAGCAGCCATAGGAGGGCATAGTAGAAGATGTCACTGGTCGGGCAGAGGCGTATGCAGAAGAGAGAACAATGGACGTTGGAACCTCGAGTCATCCACCACAATTGAAGGGTAAGAATCTAGTAGCAATATCACTGTGCAGGAAGGATGCTACAACCATAGTCTTACCACACATTTCGGAAGGGGTGTGTGTCACGACTAACCTGATAGGAAACATGGAAAAACTATGGTACTCAGATCACAATGTGACCGACACATACAAGTTTCTGGTTTTTTAAATGCAAGTTTACCTAGATATTGTGGGTATAGGACACTTCAGAGAACCAATTAACCAACCAAAACAGTGGGCAGCTGGACTGGCCAACACCGAGATTCTAGGCCTGTTGGAGATCCTGCACTTTTGAAGGGGCTGGGACGTAAGAAACTGCATCAAGAATCTGATGGAAGATCCCACGGAGGATACCAATGGGTGGAAGAGCCCATCTCGATAGACGTAGAGCTCATTATGTATATTACAGGGCTACCATCTCGGGGAGAGGCACCCATGCAATTCCTCAATGAAAAAACAAAGGAGAAGGCACTGGCCGAGAAAATGAATAAGACATATTGTACAGAAAGAGGGTTGCGCAGAATCATTATTAAGTGCATTGGTGACGCAACAACAAGGATGGCCAAAACAATCATGGCGTGCAATTTACTCAGGAAGTGTCGCAAGGAGGAATCCCATGTTAGGGTTGTCGCAGCTGCAGCACAGTGTGAAGAGGGCACTATACTTAGATGGGCCCCATACTTGTTAAATATGTTCCTGGAAGACTGCAAGGACACGCAGGACCTCGGGACATAATTTCACTATTCTTGGCTACTCATCCTAATCACCTTGGTTGGATGGAGGGAGCCTAAGTATACATACTTTTCCAAGGGATCCACTTGTTTCCGCACAACATGATACCTATCATTGGGGAGCACTTCAGACCCTAAAAACAAAAGTGCGAATGTAGACATGTTCGCAGGGTATTACAACGACCTGTAGGAAAGCATTGCCAACACTTGGTGGATTACACCAGAAGTGGTTGTGCAATATCATACCATAGCCAAATTTAAAGCGACCAGGCATGCAGTATGGATCAAAGCACGAAAGGATTCCGAGAAGGAATGGCTACAACTTTGGTACTGCGTCAAGGAAGAGGACGTAGAAATGGCCATCAAGGATTGGCATGGTGACTAGAGGGTTCCAGGCCTAAATCAAGATATGTCTGCGGATAAGGAGGCTAATGCAGGTCAAGAAAAGACACCTGTAGGAGACAAAACGATGCCTAAGAAGCCAAATCCAGGTCAGAACCTGGCGCAATATAAGAAATGGGGTGTGCCCAAGAAAGGTACCCAGGTAAGGAAGAATAACAACACCCAGGCGCCGTAGGAACAGGAAAAAGAGTCTGAGACGGAACAGGGGACCACATCAAGTGCTACTCAATAGGAGTAAGGCCAGACCAAGAGACCAATCATACAAATGGGGTGTGCACACAAGAAAACTAAGGTGCACAAAATGCCACTAGAATATACAATCACTGAGGACGGCGCAAACCTCGTGGACCAAATGGTCCAGGACCGAACAACGGAGGATTTTGACGAAGCCTGTTGGCGGGAAATTGATCAAACTAGGGTCCTTCTCAGGTTACCAACAAAATTTACTGGGTAGTCTAGAGAGTTGGCATTTTCATCTCCTCCGAAGAGAAGAAGTCTCACCTGAAGCACAACCAAGACAAAAGGATAGGGTAGGGAAAGGAGAATACTTAGGTGGGTTCACAAAATCTTCAAGATTCATCATGATCTTGCGCAAGACAAACTAACTACAGAACATATCTGAGCTCATACACACAGGGACTGAAGCTACTTAGGTTGCAAAAAACATTCATACACAGAAACATCATATGGAACTTATGAAGCATAAAGAAGTACTGTAAAGATACACCACAGAAGCATAAACAAAGAATGACACAACATATTTCAAAATTTTGGATCCTTCTTTATATATTATCTTTTTATATTATCAGGTACAACCTCAAAGATACAAAGTAATTCTCTGTTACAGACTTCTAGCTCTGGACCCATGTCGCAAAGCTCTATTTACCCAAAACTGTACATTTACAGAACTCAAACCTAACTTATCAACAAAAGACAACAACAAGAAGAACAATCTAAACAAAACAACAAGGGGAGAACCCTTTTACAATCGTGAGAACCCTTTTTCAATCATATCCATCCCATATATATAAGCTAAGTAGGGTCTTCTAGCTTTGGGCTCGCATGCTTTCTTGTTCTATTGCAACTGCTTTTGCCTTACTGGCATTGCGTTGTCCTTTTCGCAACCGATTTTTGTTACTTTTCCTCGCTCTATTGTCCAAATTCTTCTGCAGCTTGCGCAACTTGTGCTAAACCAATACTAGGACTATAGTCCTTCTTGCATAGCTTCTCATCCAAAAACGAAGGGACCAATAGGCTCCAACCAGAAGCCTTGACTTTCCCTCGAGTCAAGTACTTGGCTCTTTCACAACTTCTAGGAGCAACTGTTTCTTTCCCTTGTCCTTCTTTTCCTCTTTTCTATCCTCTTCTAATTGTTCTTTCTCTTTCTCTGCCTCTTCAAACGAAGGGCCCAAATCTGGGACCAACTCTAAGGCCCGCTTCTTGACTTTCTGAAAGCTCCCAACTTTATCCTGCCATTTCTTGGCAAGGAGTGAGGCCTCGACGACGAACTATTGGGTCGCATTTGTAATACATCCTTTGGGCTTAGATGTGACCAAAGAGTTCCATTCAGAGTATATTGTTGCATTGATTTCATGCATTTGCATATAAACTGTATAAATGACCGATCAAAAGTCATGCAACTACTTCTTGGCTACAGATTGCACCTTAAACAGGGTGTTCAACTCATTGTCTGCTTGTTGAATCTGATCAAACTTCTGTTGTTGCTCCAGTGGATCCATAGTAGTCACAACTTCCTCATTCAACACATGGTTCTATTGCGCACGTCCTCCAAAGTCTGGTTTCACCTAGAGATGATGCCCATCCAATCGATGACTTCTCTAAAAATCTTTGTGCACTCAGTTGTGCGCTTGCGTAGTGCTTCTCAAAAATTGTTTCCTTCTAGCACTATCTTTTCCATATGCTCATGTAGCTTCTGAGGTTGTTGCTCTTCTTATTGTTGAGTTTGTCGCAATCACACTTCCAGATGCTCCGCACGAATGGCCAATTGTGACCATGCTCCTTCCAGTAATTCAATCTGATGCTTAGACTCTCTTGCATCACTGGCTTCTAGCAGTTGGGGTGCGACCTTCCAAATTTCTGGCCAGGCTTCATCAAGCCTTTCATGAACTTTTTCTAGTCTGTGCTCCACCTGGATCTTTGCGTGTTCTTCTGGTTTTCTACACGCTTGCACAAGAAGTGATTCCTCCCTTGCAAACTTTGCAGACCTTTCGGCCTGCTGGAGCCTCTACTCTAGTTGATCAGTTGAGGCTCTGATCATTATGAATAAGTGCATTGTTGGCCACTGTGCAAGGTCAATAGATGAAGGGATGGTGTCCCTGGATGTTAGGACCTACAGTGGAATTCCACTAGCTGTTGAATGTTCAGAGGGAGTCTCTACCTCCTCCTCTCTTGTGGGTGGTCCTGGCACAAGCCTCAACCTCAAAATTGATGGCAGGAACATCAAAACCTCTATTCTGGCAAGGCAAAGTTGCAACAAATCTGCGCACTGCTGAGGGTTTTGGAGAACTAGCTCCATCCGTTCCTTCGCTGATGTTGCACTTTTCCCTGAAGTTGACTCTAATTCCTTTTGAACCTCTGGTAGCTCCACCTCTTTATGTGCCTTCTCTTCCGAAGTTTCTTTTCCCATGGCACCCTCAACCTTGGTCGTTGAGGCAGTGTGTTGGGGACTTTGAACTTGTGGCTTCTCTACCATTTGAGTGTCCTTATTATGCACAAAAGGTACGATCTGTTGGTCCTAGGATTAAAGGTTCAGGACAATTAGTTGCAATCTCTACTCAGGTACTTATGGATTTGGACCAAGAAGTTGTCGAGTTTTAGCCTTAGCGGTGGAAGGGGTGGCTCTAGATTAACCGACAGCAGGCCAAGAAGCCTTTGCGACCGGTAGAGCTCCTGGTCCTTCATTATGTTAGAAGATCAATGACACACTAGGGATTTCTATTATAGAAACAACACACTCTAGAAAAATCTCCTATGAGATAAGACAAGCAGATCACGAGCTAGTTGGAAGAACAGTTACACCAGCCAACACTAGAGAAACTTACCGGTGCAAGTGCAACTTGAATACAGAAGAACCCTCTAGTTATACTCTGAAAAAGTGTGGCCCGATGTCTATCCTAGGTACCATGGTATACCCCCCCAGTCACCTGTGTAAGTCACTAATATAAAATCAACTAGGTTTCTAACGTGTGAACAGTCACCAGGAGGGTATAGTTGACAATTGGGTGAACCACAATGAGAAGGGTATCAAGTCCGAAACCTATCAAGGGTATCGAAAGGAATTGTTCCAGAAGGCGATTAAGGACCTCGAACAGATTCGAGACCCATGAAGATCTGTGGCAAATGCGATCAACGAAATCCCAAGATAAGCCCTCTATATGCATTCCCTACTACGCTTGGTCCGACTTTGGAGGGGTTATCTCCGCTACCTTTCCGCACGTGACCTCGTGTTTAGCCCCTGTGTTAGAGGGGGGTCCCGGATAACTTTCACGATTACTGGACTTTTAATCACTCCCTAGCACATACTCTTATGTTTGTTTTTGTAGCCTTGAAGAGTTTCCTCTCCAATCCTAAATCAAGGCTCTAGCCTAGACTAAATTGATGGACCCTACAAACACAAAGTCTAATGATTTTTAATTAAGCGTTAATTTAGTGACTGTCTTAAGTCAAAAGGAACGAAAGTGAAACTAATGATGTTTTTAAGAGATGAAAGAGAAGAGCATAAAATGAAACTGAAAACAAGATTACTTCTTCTTCACAAATAAAGATTTGCCAATTTAAACTCTTTCACCAAACTTTTCGTAACTATTTTCCTTATATCTTTGAAAAGAAAACTTAAGACAAGATTTCTCTCGACTACGAGCTACTTAATGTCCTAAGCATTCAAGTAAAGAACTTAAGAATTGAGAGAATTTTTTTTTATTGTTTTATGCTTCAAAACAAGAAATTTGAAAATGAATTCTTTTCTTTTCTTCTAAAGAAAAAAAGGGGAAAATACTGACAAGACAAGATGAAGAAATGACTTATGGCCCAATCGCAGATCGCAGGGAGTCACTGACAATACCAAATAGGCAGATCGAAACAAACTCACCAACTTGTCTAAAAACCCTATTAAAGAAAACGCAAGAAATCTTTTGATAAAAAGAAAGCTATGTTGAGGTCAGAACTAGGCTACAAACTACTATAACAAAGACTAGGGCTAGGTAAAGAAAACTCCTAAGAAGTGTGACTTCTGATAGGGAAGCGGATGACTGCCTCTTTTTTTTTTTTAATTTCTCAACACAAGCATGCTACTGACAAATCAACATCCAGCGGATGTACGCGGGCTGTCTAAGGGTAGGGCGCATATGAACGCATGCAGGCCCACTGCAGGCCACGTACACCTCTGTAACTTCTCAAAAAAAATGAAAACCAACAGTCCAGCATAGGCAGGGAGTACTGGTATGGAAGACCAGAATCCCTTAAAGACACAGAAGCTTACAGAAACTCAGAAAATAGTAAATAAATTGATTCAAAACACCCAAAAGAAATATCCCCAAAGACCCTAGAGGCTTTCCCTAGTATGGTCGCCAATTCTGCTATAGCGGGAAAATCCCCTCTATGGACTACACCAGGGTTCTAAAATGTAGGCAGAGCTAACCGTCTAAAGTCTCCTACTTTTTATCAATTGTCCCAACATTACCCCACAATCATACGTAAAAGACAAAATATAGGAATCTGGTAGGCCTACCTTAAACTACGTGTCCGGTGTCAATCCCTTTGCACTTAGTTATTTTCTGATTGCAAATCTCCTCCCAAGGCTGACCTGCATTCACCAAAAGACAAACAAGAAAATACAAGCATGCATTCTACATATGGATTAGTGGGTTTGATGTCATAAACAAGAAATGTAAACAAATCATAGAAATATAAGACGTCATTTGGCAGGATGGAAAAAGTACTTCTTTATACTAATCTCACAAAAGTCACTTACAACATGAGATCAACACTACTCCTCGAACTTGGTCCTGGGATCCTCTTCACAATGCACCAACTACTGAAACTCACAATATGGTTGCCGAATATTAGGGCAAAGGGGGAATACGGAAATGGGTAGAGCTTCTATGCTCTCGTGCTTCTCTCTTGAATGGGACCCTAACCCCTTCTTTTATAGGCTAGAAGAGATGGTAACGGTTGGGGTGACTGGATATGGGCATTCAAACGGTTAAGTAATGGCCCAGAAACTAGTATCCTATGCAAAAAAAAAATTCCCGATATTTTGTGAGTGTACGCAGGCTGTAGTGGTGCAGAAAGCATGTGTACACAGAAAATAGTGGTGCGGGGCACGTATACCTTCAAAACAATGATTTTTAGAAGGTCTTGTTCAGTGATGGCTTGGCAAAGATAGTAAGTTAGATGGCCTGATGCTAGGTATGTATGTCTGGTGCAATTTAGGGTTATAACATCTGGTCTTTGCTCGAGTAAATCTAGGCTTGTTTCTGGGAGTTCTGGCCTCTACTCGGGTAGTTCTGGGGGATTGAGTTGCATGGGCTCTGGATCGGTGTTTTGGGGTGGACTGTTGGT
This sequence comes from Picea glauca, assembly GCA_000966675.3. NCBI lineage: Eukaryota > Viridiplantae > Streptophyta > Pinopsida > Pinales > Pinaceae > Picea > Picea glauca. Next base: position 210,469 of record JZKD02S1720911.1, read on the forward strand.
TTTTTGGGGTGGTGACTGGGGTTGTGGTGGTGATGGAGGGTGCTCAGTGATGATGGTGGATGGCGGGGTGTCAAGCTCAGGGTCATCCTAGATATGTATGATAGGGGCTGCTCGAACCGTTGAGCGAGTGCGGGGGATGGTAGATGAGATGGGTTGGGGTTTTATAACCTTTCTCGGCGAGACCCTCGTTCTAAGTTTCTTAGAGATTGTTTTTGTAATGAATGCAATGCTAATAATTTTGTTGACATCCTTACCTGTCAACAGGGCTTGCTTTGGGAGTTGTGGAAACACCGACAGTGTCCTCTTCTTGTGCTCTAATGGTCATGTCTCCTCCTCTTCTTCGAAGTTCGTCTATGCCATAGCTTCTTTCTTATACACTTCTAGGCTTGAGCTCAGTCCTACCCCTTCTTCTTTACCTTTCTTCTTCAATATCTTGGTGGGGAAAACATAGTGCATCCCCGACTTTCGCGAGTTGCGTTTAACTCCCAGCCACGACATCACCTCATTGTCAAAGGCCTCCTCGTCCAAGTAGAATGACAACATTCATGAGTGGAAGTCCTCCCTGTTGGCATACCTCGGCCACACAAAAGTATGGTATCGGTTCATGCTGAAGGCTATATTCCTCGTATTTCAGTTGAGGAGCTCCTGTGGGATGCACAACCTCTGTGTTGCATCAATGAGCCTATTATACCACTTGGATAATGTCATGTTGCTTAACATGTAGCTACACCAGTTGAATACAACGCTATTGGTGCAAAAATCAGCCACTGATAATGCATCCAATGTGCATTATCCCTTGTAGTAAGACCTCGTGACTTTTCTAGCTATGATGTAGCAGCCAGTCTTGATCATCTCAAGTAGTATGGGATCGATTTTGGCTGTGTGCCCCCCCCTCTGTGTGTGGAACCTTTCATATAATATGGGCTCTCCTTTATTCTTATCGTGCTTGTTGGGGCCCTGGAATCCTTTAGACACATCCTCGCCCTTGAGGGACAATCCAATAAGCTAGTGTATGACTTCTACGTGGATTGGATATCTCCTATCCAACCACAGACTTATGTCGTCCACCCTGTTGATCAGGAACTTGGTGCACACCGCAACTTTGTTAGTGGTACCAAACACTGGTAAGTCCCTGAGGTTCATGATAGTTGAGTTAAACAGGTTAATGAATTCAGGCTTTGGCATAAACTACATGCCCCCCAACTCACCTGGAGAGATACTCCAAAAAATGTCTATGTTCATTTGAGGGAACAAGACTTGATCTCTTAAGTCGAGATTGAGGAGCTTGACCTGCTCCACCTTCCCCTTGAGATCACCCATGACCTCAACTTGGGGGTCACAGGGCTCATTTGGTACTACATCTTTGGAAACAACGCTTCAACTTCATGTAGCTATCGACATTGTGAATTCTATATTATCAACAAATTCTGCGGTGAAACAAGGATTGGGGTCATAACTACGGGTCTCAGTATTACACAGGCTTGCTCACTCTGCAGAATTCGAAAAATATGTAAGTGCTTTCTGGGAAACAATGCGTCCTACCGCGAGTTCTCAGAGCCTTATACTCAGGCTTACCTGGCAATTTCAATAATAAATGTTGTTCATCATTACCCTCTAGACGTAACTTGGATCTGAGTTGTCCAACGAGACTGGTTAACGGGGTAAATCCTATTGGGCGATTTTGGAATTTACTATGCAAATTGGACATGGACATGGACGATTTCAAACCTTACCGTTTGACGGATGAGAATCTCAACGCAAATACCTATGGCATCTTCACGTATCGTGTCTTTATGGCTTAACCGAATTCAGACGGGGTACCGTAATAGTAATAAAGGCTGTGATTGGACTAGGTTTGTGTGGCACATGGACTCAGATTGCGTTCCGATTCTCTCTCCCTCCGACCACAAAGGGGTCCCCATCATATTAATGATTGTCATTAATGGGTTCTTGACACTTTTGTTCCTACGCTGTTGAGTAAGCAGTTCTGCATCAAAAAACACTTAGATAGAAAAATAAATGAACTACATGTCGTGAGGCAACATTGCACACGTTGACTTTATTAACTGAATTTACATAAATTGCAGAAAAACTCAAATATAACTACTATACATGCTCCTTTGGACTAGAGAAAAAGTCCTTTAGCTTAGTTCTGAGACATATAGGGTTTCAGGCGAGAGCCATTCACCCATCTTGGCTGCAGCATACCATCCAGTTGTGCAAGTCTGACTCCTCCAGAAGGTTGGATCTCCGCAACTATAAATGGTCCCAACCAATGAATGCACAACTTGCCTGGATGCTTCTGGTACCGACTGTCATAGAGTAAGACCTTGTTTACTTGCGCAAATATTTTATTCTTAATCTATTTTTCATGCCAATATTTTTGCCTTGTTTTCTCAACTGATTGATGGAAGTCTGCTAAAAGACTAGTCTCTTCAAGTTCTTGTAACTCCATGAGTCTCTGCGCGATTGATTCTTCCTCCGACGTGTATGTGATCTGTGCAATACAAACTTGGAGTAATGAATTATGTAGGCACCATAGCCTCTTTCTCGTAAACTAGCTGAAATGGAGTGTACTTGTGGAGTTTCTTTGTGGTTGTCCTGTAATCCCATAGTACTTCTGGAACTCTGTCATCCCAATCTTCTCTGTTTTCACAACAAACCTTCTTTATCCGTCTCTTCAAAATCTTGTTAAACGCTTCTACTATTCCATTGGCTTGCGAGTGGTAGGGGCTACTTTCATGATGTTGGATCACGAACTATGTTGTAATATTTTCTATGGTACTACTGATAAAATGAGCTCCCTGATCATTGGTCAGACTCCCAGGACATCCAAATCGAGTGATAATATTTTCAAAAATGAACCTAGTAGCAGTATCGGTCGAACAATCCTGAACAAATGTTGCCTCAACCCAACGTGTAAGGTAGTCAGTTGCGGTAATAATGTATCTAGCCTTTAAATGCTTAGCTGTGGGGTTGATCGGCCCAATGAAGTCAACCGCCCACTTCTCAAATGCTTGTAAAGCTCGAACTGGTTGACGTGGCAATTCATCTCGTCGTGATGGCTTACCCACTATTTGACAAACATTGCATGATCTAGCATATACCTTTGCATCCTTGAAGAGCATGGCCCACCATAGTCCACCTTCGAGAAATTTCTTCGTAGTGGCCTTTCCTCCCACATGACCCCCCACAATTCCATTGTGGCACTCCCACAATATATCATGTCTTTCATGATCCAAGACACATCTCCTGAGGATACTATCGAGTCCTAATTTATACAATTTCCCTACAATCAACTGATAGTCCGCTGCTCTAACCACCATATGGCATTTATGGGTTGCGGAGTATGTTTCTGGGCAGGCTCATGTAATTAAGAATACTTTTATGTCTTCCAGGTACTCTGGTATGGCCTCAACCCGAAATAGGTCTGCATCTGGGAGCTGATCATCGACTGCTTTGTCACTTTCCCCTGACTCTAGTCTAGATAGGTGATCTGGCCCTATGTTACATCTTCCAAGATTAATGATCACTTCAAAAAAAAATCCTGAAATAGTAGCAACCATCTACAAATTCTCCCTTCCAACATAGGTTTGTTAACTAGATATTTTAATGCAGAATGATCAATAAAGAACTTAAAATGAGAACCTAGCAAATAATGTCTAAATTTTTGCAAAGCATAAATCATAGCTAAACCCTTCCTTCCTGTTGTTGTATAGTTGCTCTTAGCTCGTGATAACTTCCTGCTCGCAAAATAGATAGGATGATCCATGGCTCCATCTCTTGGCTGCGCTAAGATAACTCCTAAGGCAATACCTGAAGCATCTACGTGGACGTGAAATTTGTTTTCCCAATTCCGAAATATCAGAATAGGTGTTGTGTTGAGCTTCTCCTTTAGGGTTTCGAATGCTTTATCACATTCTGGGGTCCATTGGAACACTTCGGCCTTCTTTAGTAGATTTTCCAACAATGAAGTAATATTTGCATATCTTCTGATGAACCTGCGATAGTACCCTATGTGCCCCAGCGTGGAGCACAACATCTTATCACTTGTAGGTGGCAGCATGTTCACAATAACTGCAACTTTGGTTGGGTCTACCAGTACTCCTTCTCAGCATACTATGTGGCCCAACAAATTTCCATGTGGCACACAGAAGATACACTTTCTGAGGTTCAATGATATCTGCAATTCCCTACATCTGTCAAACATCAGAAGTAGTAGCGCTACATGTTCCTTGAGAAGGCTATATACCGTCCAATCATCCATATAAACTTCTATAAACTTGTCAATAAATTCTCGGAAAGATGCTATTACAATCTGGGAGAAAATTGCAAGGGCATTCTTTAAGCTGAATGGCATCACATTGTAGGAAAATGACCCCCATTTTGTTATGAATGTGGTCTTCTTTTTGTCCTCTTCAACAATCCTTACTTGGTGATACCTCGAAAAGCCATTTGTAAATGAGTAAGATTCTTTCCCCGCAACCTGTTCTAGCACCTCTTCAGTAAAAGGTTTTGGAAAAGGGTCATGCACATAGGAAGAGTTAAGGATTCTGTAGTCTACATAGACCCTGATATCCTTTGTACCTTTCTTGCTCTGGATGACTATTGGGCTGACCCATTCTGCTTCTTCTACTACAAAAATAAGTCTAGCTTCCAGCATCTTGTCTATTTCTCTCTTAACCTTCTCTTTCACTCTGGGGTTAAGGTGGTATGGTCTATGCCTCACATGCTTTGATCCTGTTTTTAATTCAATTTTCATTTCTCCCATAACATCCTCTATGTTTATTTCAAAAAAGTCAATGCATGCATGGTGCATCCTCTTCATTATATACACATTATTTATGATTTAACTGTGCATCATCTAGTGAGCCAATGATTGACTCAATGCATGGTGCTTAATGTTTCCCTTTCACAAGTGTCTCACTTGTTTTCATTTTTTGTTAACTCTCCATTTGACCAAACTTTCTCATTAATGTTTAGCATAGCTCTTGAATCTTGCTACTTGATAGCACTCGGTTAGAGTTTCATCCCTGTGATAGGAACTTTGTCCATAGAACTTTTCTTTTAGAGGTTTTGACCAATTTTAAGACCATGTTTTCTAAAAAATTGATCAAAACACATAAAACTTTAACTTGTCGAAAATGGAAGGATTTCAGTATGACAAAGCATAAATTCAAATGCACAAATCAACAAATAGGCATACCTTCTGAGTGATTCACTAAGTGAAAGGTGCTTAATATTTCCCCTTGTCAAACCTCACAACTCAACACACCAAATGAAATTTACCTCATAGACCCAACCCAACCCAACCCATAGCATGTCTCCACTAACATCATCCCATGGCCCCACCCTAAGCTTCAAATCCCAAGGGCAAAGCCAATTGAATTTGAGGAAAATCACAAATAAATAAAAAGACAAAAAATAAAGCCTAAGATATTATAACTGAGAGTTATATTGACCATCTGTTAAGGTGAATTATCTGAAGCAAGAGTAAATTGTATGGGACATCATAATATTTCCTTTCTCATATAATTATAATAACTACAGTCTAGTTTAAATATGTTATTTTTTGAAAAAAAAAGTGTTCATCATTTTTTTCAAAATTTAGTAAAAAATTTAGAAGAATTGTTGGAAGTACAAATATCAATGGTTGAGATTGCACAATCCAAGTGTAATAGAGGTAGAGTTTTTTCAAGAAGTTGAATCCATTTATGTAGTCAAAAATGCAATTTCAATCATAAAAGAATGTAATTTCACAAAAAATTACATAACCAAATTCCAATGATAATTATAGAAAAAATCCAAAAAAAAATGGTGAATATCACTTGCCATCCAATTCATTGTCTCATTTTTAAGCATGCATGCTAATGTAGTGATTAATGAATTGATTAAGATAAATTATGAAGAAATTGTTATTGAATTTGGTTATATAAATTTTTATGATTTTTATTTTTATTTTTTATGCAAGTGATATTCACTAAAAACACTACCATTAATTAATAGTGTGTCATTTTCATCATATTTATTAAATGATACATAATATAATATTAAAAAAAAAACAAATAATAATTAATAATGTGTCATTTTCATCCTATTTATTAAATGATAAATAATATAATATCCAACTAAAAAACAAATACATTACTAATCATGAGTAATACATCTTAATTTTTGCTACCTCTAATAAAAGGAGGTGACGAATTTTCTCCATTATTTCCACATTGGGCCTTTTAATTAAATGACTAGGGTACAAGACACCCGCCCTAACTTGAATAAAGAGAGTACTTTTCATCCTATTCAATAAAGGTAAATAATATAATATTTAACTAAAAAAATACACTATCCATCATGAAAATTAATACGTTTTAATTTTTGCTATATCTAATAAAAAAAAGAGATCTAATAAAAAAGAAAGAGAGGTGACAATTTTTTTCACTTATTTCCACATCCCTTTAATTGAATGACGTCTTTATTTTTCTTATGTCTAATAAAAAGAGGTAACAAATTTTCTCCATTATTTCCACAGTGGGCCCTTTAATTGAATGACTAAGGTACATGAGCCCCAACGCTGACTCGAAGTCGTCGATGGCTTGTGACGGGAGTTATTCATTCAACAATTTTTCTAAAGCGCATTCTGATTAAAATAGTGACAGATTTTCCTTCTTGTTTCCAAAATGGATCCCGCCTCTACCTGCCTCTGACTTTAGTGACAAGGGTAGCGCCAACTTTTCTGACGCGTATTCTGAATTAAAAGCAACAAATCAGGTGCTTTGAATAATCGAAATTGCAATCCAGCGATGAATTGTACCATATCAACCATTTTCATTTCCTCACCAAAAGATAAGGCGACACATGTGCTCCGTATACAACGCTTGGGCATTCCATCTTCTCAACTGCCGCGAAATAATAAAATAGGGGTGTCACAATTTTTTATTGGATTTTCGACAAATGTACCAAAAAGATATTACCAAATAAAAGTTATTTGATAAAACGTGTTTAGACTACGACAAAGAAAAGTCAGTCATTTGATAAAACGTTTAGAATAAAGCAAAGAAAATTTAGAACGTTTAGACTAAGGTTAAAGTAAAGATAAAGAAAGGTTTGGTTTAAAAAAAGGTCTGACCTGCTTATTCAAGAACGACAGTACAATAAACCCCGCGATAATTTGAGAGATGGAATCATAGTGGGGTCTGGTGCAAACTCGTCCATGAATTAATATAGATAGATGCATTGTTTATTTTATGTTTTATGGCTAAACTTGATGTGTAGTTTTATTTATTTAATAAATAATAAATATAAAGTTGATGTGTAATTTTATTTATGTAATAAATAATAAATATAAAGTTAAAATATATTTTCATTTGGTTTTTTAAATAAATTAAGTTATTTATAAAAAAAAAAATTATAATAAATTATTAAAATATTATTTTTATTTATAATTTAAATTTTACAATGAATTTTTTTAAATATATATTAATTATATTTTATTTAATATATTTTTCCAGTTATAAAATATTATATTAGTATATATAATTTAATGTTTTTTATTTATTTATATCTCTCCCTTATTAAAACAAATATATATTCAAGACCTATTCTTTCTTTATCTTACCACGTTGCTGTGAGCTATTCTCGGAGGATGTGCCTTTCCCGGCAAACGGTAATTTGTCATTTGTAAGGATGACTCGACAGCTTTCAAATCACAGTGAACTCTCACTCCGGGGACCACGAGAGCACCTGCAAAGAAACTTTCCTCACACCATACCGATCTGTCCCACCATTCAAAAATCTCTTAAAGAAGAAAGGGTGCAAGATTTCGCAAACTCGCGGAGATGCTCCTACAGATAAGAAGAGTTTTGTGTGAATCCTTCGCTTCCACTCTGCTGTTACAACTGCGAAGCATCTTTTTATGTAAATGGGTGGAACGATGGAGAAAATTGGCTGTGGCAAAATGGGGTGGTTGGAGAGCACCACTAGGCGTGCTTCCGTGTTTCATTCAACATTCTATATTCAAGAAAAAGAAGAAATTTTTAGAATCCTCATTTGAATACGTTGTATTATAACGCTCATTGTTTATTTGTTTTTCTATTTGGTGGACCAGATATTGTTTTACTAATTCATGCAGGATTTCTGAGTATTGATTGCAACAACCTCTCCTTCTCCCAACCAACAGCTCTGATACCATGAATATAATACAGAAAGAAGAATACACCAAAATATTGAAGAGTGAACACACAAAATCGATTTCTTATTAAATG
>JZKD02S1720911.1:229014-280897 GCA_000966675.3 Picea glauca
GAATTGAGATGTTTTGGCTTGTCTATCTTATTGCATATGGTTGAGGTATGTTCCATGGTTATCTCTTTCTGTTATTTGCTGCATACACACATATAAACACATCTAAAAGGTATATTAGCAAAGTGTTTGACGAAATACCTCACTTAGAAAAAGTTTTAAAAAGACACCAAAACAGTGATGATCCTTGCATAATGGCTTGGGATCATTACAATCTATGCTTGAATTCTAAGGAGATGATGTGGAGAGAGAGAGTGTCTTGCACTATAGAGTGGGTAGGCTAGGAGAAAGGAAATATAACCATCATGTATATTTGTAAGAACAATGTGCAAGCCTAAATAAATTACCAAATGCATAATAAAGAAGCCAGTCCTTGTGGACATAGCCTAGAGTTGGGTGAATCACATTAACTACTTTGTTGAATTTATTTTATATGATTGTTCATGGATTTTGTCTGGATGCATATTATATTATATTTTTCTTATGTATAATAATTTCTCAATCACGACTATTACAGTAATGAGTTATATGTTAATATGGAATATAATGGTAATATGAATATGAATTCATTAAGTAGCTCAAGAAGAACAAAGGAAGAATTATGCACACCCCACCAATAAGTAAGAATGAATAGAATCGTGACCTCCCATTCCCTCACTATTGCAGAAACCTGATTCTTACAGTCCCAATAGATACCTTGGGTGAAACCTCATCTTGACATGTAGGTATTCTGAAAGGGTCGACGTCTAAAGGGTTTTTTTGCTAAAATATAACTAGAACCTAGTGTCTTATAACTGTGTGCAACACCAACAAATGGTTACATTGCCAGGACCTAGAATTTGTGATTGTGGGAATGTTTTGGAGGCCGACTAAGAAAGAGATCTCAGAATGGTTGGAAAGGAAGGAATGGGATTTTTCTCGGAAAGAGAACATAAACCCTCGGGTAAGTGACAAGAAATGGATGCAAAGGTATGTGTATATAGAAAAGCATGAATTTTTTTTTGGCAAATTTCCAATTATTCTGACTGAGTGGATATAAATATTAGTGGAGAATACTGGAAGGTACAAAATTAGAGCACCGAGGAATTGGACTATTGAGTTGGTAAGGCAACTGAATTTTGTAAGAAACCCAACTACTTGCATTCTTGATTTCTGGTTGGATAACATACTAGGAGGACACATTACACAATTTGTAGTAGATTGTATCCAATCATACCATGTTTCAGAAAGGGACTTTTTCAAAGGTCCATGCAGAAGGTTCATGGAATCATTAGGTGCATGGATAAATATGTTGTTGTGTGATAAGTGTGTGATGAGGATGGAATCTGACTACTATGGGGCTTAGCGTGCATAGGGAAATCAAAGGATGACAAGATGATAGTTTGAGAACATGAGAGAATGAAAGAAATGATGAATAAGGAAGGGAGGGACTGAGGATGCAAATGATTGAAGAGGGTATACCAGAAGAAGAATATGATTTTGGAGTATTGCATGGAGGAGGAAGGTACAAAAGGAAAAATATTGGGGATGAGAAAGGAGAGACGTGCAGTGACCCAGAGAGGAGAGAACATTACACAATAGTCCAAATCATGGAAATACTTCATATAGGATTAGAAGAAGAGGAGGTCCAGTCCAGTCCAATAATAGAAGAATCGTTAAGTCCTACTCAGAATGGGTTCTGTGTCGAATCTATGACCCCATGTGTGTCACCACAATCAAAGATAACAATTGGAGACTTATGAAAATAAATTATAGTTAGCCAGGAAGGACATAGTAGTAGAAATCAGAGCAGTGGAAGCAGTGCGCAGAATCAGAGTCAACCAACATCCCTAAGAGGAGGGACTACACAAAGAAACATGGAAGGGGTAGAGAACACCCTTAGAATGCATGAGTTCCAGGGAGTTGGGTCAGAGGACCCATAAAAACATATGTTTTTCTATGAGACAATTTGGGCTGCAAAGAATGTCCAGGATGAGGCCGTGAATATTACACAGTTCGACATGAAATTTAGGGTATATGTGATAGTCTAGTACATGAAGTTGTAGAGTACCACATGTACAGGAAAATCCAGTAAATTGGCAGAAATATGACAAGCATTGCTAAAAGATTTCAAGAAGCCAAATTCTGAGTCACAATACACTACAAAACTCAAAGAGATTAAAAAGGTGCAAACTAGGTAGGTATGGGACTTTGGTCAAATATTCAAGGACACTATGGGTAGAATAAATTTCCATATCCCGGATCAATAAAATCAAGAATGGTTTATTGCAGGACTATTACCACACATTTGTAGGCCATTGATTCAACAAAAGGTTGCATTGCAACAAGAGGTGTTGGAAATTTCAATGAAATTCGAATAATCCCATATAGGAGACAATGGGGGGATGGCCCAGGTTCTAACACAGTTGGTTGCATTGATGATTAAACTGGAAGAACTCAAAAAATTAAATGAGAAATGCAAGAAAGTCTGGTGTACCAAGTGTAGGACTAAATTCCATCATAAGGACGAGTGCCCAACTTTCGCACAGTATTTGGCGACTGGAGCACTGAATCCACTACTAGGAGGGGGATGTTGTGAGATATGTAATAAATGGGGACATCATCCAACTGAGTTCCCATTACTACAAAAGTATCAGAGTATCTCAAGGAACTTATTTTGCATTTTTTTCAAGTTCGTGGGACATGAAGAGAAGGATTGCCATGCATTCAATTTAATGAGGGAGCGCACTTCAAACATGTACAAGATTTAAGAGGAGAATGTTGCAGCAAAAGGAGGTGGTCAAAAATATAATAACCAGAGAGGCTTTATTCCAAGGAATAGAGGAAAATTTGGCAGAGGCCGAGGCAGAGGGAATTTTGGTAGAGAAGGAAGAGGACCGATTATATGTTACAATTGTAATCAACCAAGACACTTAGCCCGTGACTACCCGAATCCATGTACAATGTACACATATTATAGAGCACTAACCCATGCATCAGAGGATTGTCCTCAACTAGTTGTGAAATGGTAGGAAAGAGGGAACCAAAACTAGAATCCAAACCAAAATGTACACAAAATATCAGTTGAAAAATGCAATGAGGGACCAAGAATAGCAATTGTTAGGAATTAAGGATCTAGAACAAGAGATAATGTGACAAATGGAGGAAATAAGGTTGAGAAATGGGTAAGGAAGTCAACAGGTCCTATTCCAACCTTTGATCCTCAGTAAGAAAATGATACATATCAAAGGGTAGGAAAAGAAGTACTTGTACAAGATTGGGGAGCATCAACGTCATCTATGCATCATGACGGAGATCAAGTTGTGCCGAAGAAACCAACTGGGAGGGTAAGCACTATAAGAGAATTATTGAGAATTTATGTAGAGATAATTAAATATTAAACTGCATTGAATAAACTATATGACATGATTGATCACTGCACACAAGGAAAGGAAACTCCCACCGCACAAAGGGTGGTGTATCAGGTACTGCGTAGGAAGAGGACCAATGGAGAATTTAGATTTAGTGTACAAATTGGGGAGTATGATGTGGATGATGTTATCTTGGACTTGGGTTCTGATGTGAATGTTTTACCTAAGCAAACCTAGGAGAGGATGGGAAAACCCAAAATAGTATGTTCTCTTGTTCAACTAAGGCTCATGAATCAACAAAAAATAGTATCGATTGGTCGTTTGATAGGAGTACTTGTGAACATAGATGGGGTGTGCAGTATATCAAACTTTGAATTTATTGATATTGTGGATGATAGTCAACCATTTCCAGCACTGATGGGACTGTAATGGTATTTTTATAACCAGGATATCATTAACCTAAAGAGGAGGTAAATGATATTTGAAATTGGAGAGTTGAAAGTTATTGCATCCTTCGAGCCATCACAAGGAAAGAGATACATAGAGCTAGCCAGAGAAACCGACATTGACAACTTATATAACTTGATTGTGTGGATGGATGATTATGTAAACCCCACTGTAGGTGGTGTGCTAAGTTGGAGAAGTTCCATTTCATGTGCATCATATTCTGAAGAAGGTTTAGATCATTGACAACATAGGATGCATGAGGTATCAACTAGACGATGCGTTCACATAACCCGATCTTTGTAATGGATTGGAACAAAATTATGTGATCCACTAAGGTATGATGTATTGACTGATATAAGTTTGTTTATAACAACAATTGAGTTGAAATTTGCTGAACAACAAAGGATTTTGGCACTTGATGTTTTACTAAAAGTGACTCTATCCAGATGTTGGTCTGCACACAAAGAAGGACTGAAAGACTAGCCACAATGTATAAGTAAAATGCAATTCAGGCTTGGTACTAAGGGAGAAAATATTGTACAGAAGTATACATGAGAGGGCGATCCAGTAGCTCATGTTGAGAATTGCAGTACTTTATGGAGTTCAGTACCGAAACAAAATGGACGCACAAATTTATACATACACTAGACACAATTCTGAAGAACTGGTATTTGGAATTTTGGAAATGTGCAAAGAGAAAAAAACATGAGAAGAGTTGGCTCAGAGGTTCAAAGTCACATTTATGTTTGAAGATGAGTATCCATCAGTAGATGAAATGCTATAGGAAATTCAAACTAAGATATTCTGAGAAGAAGAGTTGATAGAGGTAGTAAAAGTGTGCAGTGCACATAAAGCTGTTATGATTGTCCATGAGTTATTGGAGTGCTATAATGTGGCTAAGGAAGAACATGATGAAGAAGATCCCATAAATTTACAAGTTCCTGATATGGAAGGAGAATGGGAATTATAAAGGACAGAGCTTGAATTTGTCATACACCTAGCCGATAAATATGCGGAAGGTAAACATTGGGACGATAGAGAATCCAACGTTTGCATAGATAGGGGATTACTAGAGTGATGAAACAGTCGAGAAGATTGTAAAATTGTTACATGAATATCAGGACCTATTCCCAATGATATTTTCAGATATGAAGGGGATAATAGCGACCTTAGGAGAGATGAATATTCCATTAAAACTAGGGGCTAAGCAAGTGTGCAAGATACCGTACGGGTTAAATATGAAGTGCAAGGAAAAGGTGAAAGCCGAAATAGACAGGATGTTGGACGCATGGCTAATTGAACCAGTAGAAGAATCTGAGTGGATCAGTCCAATGGTAGTGCAAGACAAGAAGGAAGAAGGAATCATGATTTGCTTGGATCTGAGGAAGTTGAATGATGCATGTTTGCATGACCCATTTCCAACACCATTCACAAATGAGGTACTGGAGAACGTAGGAGGCCAAGAAACTTATTCTTTCAAAGATGGATTTTCAGGGTACCATCAAATACAAATTGCATAGGAGGACTGACACAAGACTACTTTCATGACATAGTGTTGGATGCAGGCTTAGTCAAGAGAAAAGGCTATTTTTAGAAGAGAAGAATGTAAGGAGGAAAGGATAGCTGGAAGGAAAAGTAACATGTGTAAGGGAAGAAGATGAGGTGTGCATGCAAGAAGACCTAATGATGCTAGGGTTAGGGTTTTTGTAATGTATTTTAATGGTTGATGAGTCAAGGATATAAATAGGTAGTACTTGGGGATAACAGAGAGAGATCAGACGAGAGGGGGGCCAACCGAGGAGGAGTTTGTTGTAAGAACTGTACTACTTAGTAATATGGTGAGCTAGGGAGGCAGTGAGTGACTCGATCCCTGGGGTTAGATCATAGGTTGAGGATCTTGGTGCATTCTAGTCCGCCTCATAGGGATCGAGGAGCCTGTGGAAGAGAGGAGAACCTTAGATTATAAACACGTGTGGTGTGATATATTACTGAAACATAATAAAGAGATTGAGAGCCAGATCTTTGTGGACGTAACCCAGGAGGGGGTGAACCATGGTAACACCTGTGTTATGTGAATGAATTAATGCATATTTATGAATGATTAATTGTTGAATGTTAGACGAATGAATTAACTAGTTAGATATGGTATTTCACATGCATGAATATAGTGGATGTTATAATTAGATGTTAGACCGAATGAATAAACAATACATAGTACAACCACAGATCTCCACTCATTCCCAGGTTGCAAACACCTGAGTATTGGAGCTACCCATAGAGTTATCTTAGGCGAGAATGCATAGTACACTCTGTGTGTTTTGTTTCCTTCTGGTCTACCAGAGAGGCTGATAGTTTTAGAGTGATTTTATTGGGAGCTTATCAAATATGAACCAGAGTCAATCTACGATAGTAAGGTAGGATCAGAATAACCCATTAATAATCCTAAGTAGAAAAGAAAAATACCAATGAATGGGTAAAATCCAACAAATGGTATCTGTGTCGGTTGGTTCAAAGAGAATGGGATTGAGTATATGAGATTTGCGGAATATGTTATCACCATGAAAATTTTGGTGTGAAATCAATATTTCAGGACTTAGCGAGGTGCTAAACTGGTTTGGAAGCCCGAAAAACTAGAGAAGGGGTTAAATATAGCAGGAAGAGGCTAGATATGGCAGGAGTAGGGAGATGATGGGACCTGATACGATGCATATGATGAACACTCCAGATCGATGATTGAGGATCATTTAGGGGGGAGAATTTGTGCGGAGGATAATTTCAGAAAGTGGGCCGAAATATAAACCGTGGTTTTTAGTCGGGACCACGTGGCACCACTAGGTGCATTTAAGGGTGAAAATCAAGTTTCCCCAAACCACTCCCTCACTTCCCTCAAATTGGAAAAGTATAAAAAGGTATTTATTTGGTTATTTTATTATTTTTTGAACACTGGATTGTTTGAAAGTTGGCACGACCTCCCTCGTTCGATTGCAGCTCAACAATACACCATTGCACACTATTTTTCCTCATTCCCAAGTATTTTTCATCATCTCCATGGACACTATCATCACTTCAATAATAGAGCAAGACCCTGTGTCGAGTGAAGAATCCCTAACTGATCGAGATTTAGATTTTTTCGACACTAAAATCGCCATTTCTCCCATCTAAGTGTCGAAAAGAAATATTTCTGATAATGTAGGAAGGTGTATAATATTCCTTGAAGCAGTCCAAGACACCATAATCCCTTATGTGGCCGAAGTCACTTTCCCTTTTCCTGAATTCATAGGTTGGTGCACAAAGAAGTATTCACATGAAAAAAGTGTCATTGTAAATAAACAGGGGTCTGAGGTCATGTGTAGGGTAGAGAGTATATCAATTCGAGATGCCCTCGGTATACCAGAGTCTTTCTCTGCAGTGTTTGAACCTTTCAATGAGGAAAAGATAATTAGGCTATACATAGAGTGTCCATCTGAAGTCAGAGATCTGTTTTTACAGACAATTGTCAAACCATAAATTTTTTCAGAGAGTTTGTCTTTTCCGATAAACGTGAATATAATGGTCATTGAATTCCAATGGGTTTGTGCCCTTTTGAGTCAGGTCTTAGGTCTATATAATGACAAACATGTGGTTGAAGTCATGCTCGGTTTCCTATTGGTATTTTTCAAGTTAGAGTCTGGTTAGTTAGTTTGTATCAGTTTTGATCAATTCATAGCTAATAATATCCATAAACAACTAGTGAATTTTCTTTCTCTAAGTCATTTCAAATATTGCACCTATTTGCTGAACATTTTCCTAGAAACCAATAAGAGAGAATTTCCTGAAGCAACATTCTTATGAACTGAATGTAATAGGATTACATTTCTCATCTTCATCAACAAAGGCATGTCCAGGGTTTACAGTTTGATTTTCAACAGCACCATACCTAGAGTTCTGGATGACATTAGGAGCTATCTACAACCAAATCTTGAAAACAAAGTGGGGCAATGAGTACTATTCATGCATTTAATAGTGATCTTAGTTTATGGTTGTCATGAATCCTCCTATCTATTATCTATTTTTATGACCCCCAAAGTCTTTTCCCTTGAATTTATTAGGCAGAGAATTATATCTGAGACAGAGCATTTCCTGAAATTGCACAAAGCCTCCAACCTCAAATTCCCTTTTATCATCAGCCCTTCATTGCCAAAACTAGATCATGCTTATCTCAGATTCAAGCAAAGTTCAAAGAGTTTAGTTTTTCACAGCTACAGGAAAGAAGATATGATCCACATCAAATCATATCCAAGAGAATATTGATAAACAAACAATCCCCTTATGAGCATGAACATGTTGAGGGTTTTGATAAGATGGCAAACCTAGAAGTTTGTGCTAATACAGAAGAAATCCTGCAACCAACTCAAACACAACAAGTGGAGGAAACCCTGCAATAGAGTCAAACACAACAAGCTCCTCAAAAAATGATATTCAAAGTCCCCAAGGTAAGTGTTTAGAATAAGAGAAGTAGTTCATATGCGATGGGAACCATTGATCAGCATACTTCTCCTGAGAAGATGAATATTACACAGTCTCCATAGATAGTGAATTTGGAGGAGGAAGAGCCTAGAGAACAGGTAAATCTAGATCTGGTGGAAAGTGGCACTAGCACTGTAGAGGTTGAAAAGGAAAGAAAACTCCAAAGTGAAGGAAACTCAAGAACCTTTAGCAGCAAGAAACACATCTTTGATAAAACATCTGGGGTATATTATCAATCTCAGGAAGACTTGAAAAAACATTATACTGAGAAAGGAAACATGGCTATGAGTGAGATGAGGGATTTAGTCCCTGAAGTAGAAAATATTTCTCAGCACAAATATTCTCTATTCACAATAAGGGATATTGATAAGAGGACATTCAATATAATATTTTTACATGAAGACAAAGTATCCGAGATCAAGATAAGGTATGACAGCATCAGTGCTCTAGACAAGGTCAAATTTCATAGGAATACTAGTGATATGTTGTATTTTGATTACTTGAGTTTAAGCTTGAAGAATTCAAAGTTGTCATCTTATGCAATAAAATTGGAAGGGCAGTTGAGGCAAGAAAGGGCATCCAACAGATATTGGAAGATTTAGGTCAAGAGGCTAGAGTATGAAGGCCCTCAAGGGGTGAAATTCTCATTGGATGAAAAGGAAAAAATAATTCAAATCTTGAAGAATAAATTGAAGATGTATTCCACCGAGCATCCACAAACAACAAAGTTGGTTGCTCTAGAACAGGAAAAATAAGCATTTCAACAAGAGGCATTGGACTACAAATCTACGGTGTTGTAGTTAGAGAAAGAAAAGATTAAATGGTCACAAGAGAAAACAAAATTGCTGAACAGGGTTGTAGTTGTACCTCCCACTAAAGAATATGGGAAAAATATTGAAGGACCTATCTAGGCTATGTCAAAAGTTAGCTTGAAAGAAGGGGAAATCAAAGGGATAAAATGGATCATAGAGAAATTGAAGTAGGAGGTATAAGCAAAGGATTAAAGAATGGCTAAATTTCAAAAGGAGAATCAAGCCTTGCAAGAAAGGATAGATAATTTGAAGATGAGATTAAGAGGAAAAAACATGTTTCACGGAGTCAATCATATCATCCAAGTTTCTATAGCTTCTCAAGTTGCCAAGTTCAGAGTGTATTTGAATTGCATCAATGATAAAGACAACATAGCCATCATAGCTAGAAGCAAGTGCACTGTTGTGAATGAGACTTTAGCAAAGAAACCATTACAGTGGTCCCAAAATTCCATAAACATGCTCAAATCCATCCCTATTGCACAAATTCATACCATTGGAGTTAAATATAGAACTACATTAATCATATGGGCTAGGAGGGTTATTGCTAAACATAACCTACTGAAATCAGCCCAAACCAAGGCAACACAAATGGAGAAAAGTGTGCAAGAGTTCAAGGATTTGTTTGAAGAATTGTTTATTAAATTTCTCCCACCATTTTGGGATGGCAAAGGAAAATTGAATGATAAGGAAGAATACAATGCTTGCCTCACTCAGTGGAGAATGGGTCAGTCCAAATTTGAATCCCTAGAGGAAAATTTGAAAATAGAAACCCTGGTTGAACATTTGATTATAGATTTTGAGATTCTAAATCAGTTTAGAGAATTGAAAATTGGAATACCATTCATGACATATGCCTCCTGCATTGACCTGGATATCTTGATCAAAGAAATGATGGATTATGATATCCCTTCTGACTTTCAATGGAAGGTGATAGTAAGGCTGGGTAAGACAAAGTGCAATTTTCCAGGGTCTAGTAAATGATGTCCAAGTGTCACTGAAGATGGTAGACCACGTGGAAGATCATAGCAGAGAAAGTGGTGAGGAAAGGAACTGAAGTGTCAAAGGAATCAAAATCCATATCATGAAACATTTTCTTGCCCAGTTATTGTAATCTATTTCAAAAACCAAAACCGTCATTTGTAATCATTGCAATCAATTTCAGGAACTTAAACATTTCATTTCAATTATTGTAATCGGTTTCAAACCGAAGGAACTCAAATTGTATAAATGTTAGGGGTTCCAAATGTATTAGTTTTGGCATAATTGAAAGGGTACGATCTTAGCTATTTGGAACTTGAATGTAATTTTATGATGCTGAATTGAATACACATGCAGAAGTCTTCAAGTTTCCATGAAAATATTTTAATGTTGGTGATTTGAGTTTTTTCTCCTCTCTTTGTATGTATTTCCTGTATTTATGATTTCATTTTCATTGTCTTCTGTTTAAATTGGATAGTCAAAGGCCCAAAATTCATCTTGTGATGCTCTCGGCTGAAGAAATTTAAACTGTGTTAAGTTCTTCCTAACTAATTCAGAATTCATTTATTTAATGCTCTGATGCAGTTATATGTTCTATTTTCTTCCTACACTCTACAAATTTACAAATTATAACTCAGATTTATCGCCTCATTTATCCTTTATCCTCTAGATATTTCTACAAACTAGTCATTTCTTCTGTTCATTTTCATAAGTTTGAATCCATAGTCCTAAGTGTCCCTCCTATTCCTTGCCAACAACATTATAAAAAAAACCCCAAACAACAAAACCTAGACATTGATTGTCAAAGAAATACCAAGGGACATGAGAGAGACCTCTCTGAGATGATCAGGCTAGTACCCAACTCTAAATTTGGTTTGTAGGTTACCTCTGTTGTTTGTTTATCAACCAAACAAGTTTAGAGAGTGCTAACATTTGGGCACTGCTGCTGGGGATCGAAAGTGAAATCTTCCCTAGGAAAAGAATGACTTAAAGATTCAAATTTGATTCCCGAGAGTGACAGTGAATCAAAAACCTTATTGGATGAGACTAAATCTACCCCGACAACTCTATTATAAAAAGACCAATTGCATAAAGTAGTTTGAGCTAGAAATCCTAGCCCCCAAGAGAATTCATACCAGGAGAAATCCATACCTAGAAGCAATAATGCCTGTGTCTGACACTAAGAAGATTGTACACAAAAGAAAAGGAAGGCCAATAAGCCTAGTTTTGTGTCTAGACAGATATCTATCCTTACCCAAATATGGAGTGACAAGTATTGAATACCTTGATTTCGATTTGAAATTTGAGCAAACTCTATTCAGAACTAAATCTGAGTCTTGTTTCAACGAGATCATATTTGATGAGAAGAGGTTCCAAGATTTAATTTTATCTACCTCTATTAGACCTCTTATGATTCATACTCAAAACCAACAACCACTTCAAGTTCTTACTGCAACCATGGCAACTAGGTTTTCCCCTCTTGTTCTACCTTCTCAGTTACATGATATGCCCCAGGAATATAATCATAGGATTAAGTTGTATGATGCAAAAGGCGATGTAACAGCCAAAAAACACTTAGATTGGTTCAATGATTTTATAGACCTAGAAGAACTAGATTTTGAAGACACAAAAATGAGGTTGTTTGCACAAATTCTTGTAGGAGAAGTCAGAAAATGGTTCAGGGCTCTCCCACCAGCAAGTATCCAAAATTTTGAATCTTTGAAACAAGTTTTGTTGCAAAGTGGGGTGACAAGAAAAAAACCCTTCAGTTTCTAACCCAGTATACTAACATGAGAAGGCCATGTGATGAACTAGTCCAAGAGTTTTCAGCTAGATTTATCAAAGTTTACAACTCAATTCCTACTAAAGTAAAACCTCCTCCCAGGGCTGCTCAACTTAGATATGATGCTTCCTTTGAAAGTGATTTTGATTTGTTGTTAAGGGAAAGAATATCCACTTCATTGGATGATATGATGAGTGATGCAATATAAGTTGAAGTAAATTTAATGGCTTCAGGAAAGATCAAATATAATTATGTCAGGGACATGAAAAAGGTTCAAGATAAGGCACATCCTTCAAGCTCACAGTCATGAGAAGAGAGGTTTGAAATGATGATGAATACCATGGAGAAACTCATGGAGAGAATGCATTTAGATAATAAGCATATTACTAGAGAATAGGCTGATGTTCCACCCAGAAACCAAAGGAGACCAACAGTTCCAAAAATTAGACAAAGAGATCAGAGGAACCAAGGTGATCAACAAATAATACCTCCTTTTTAAAATAATTATATAAATGAAAATTTTGATGGAAATTTTGAAGACAACATGCATTGTTGTGATGGTAATGAAACATAGGTGTTTTTAACTAAAGAAGAACATGACCAATTCATGGATTCAAATGAAATCTTCATGTAGGAAGATGATGAAAGGTTGTCAGTGGAAAAGGAAGATTATCAGATAGGGTTGCAACACGCCATCATGAAATTCCATAAACAATATAATCTTTGAAACAAAAAGGTTCCTACAAATCCTTCCAAAGTATCTCAAAATAAAACACCTTCTTCAAGTCATCCTAAGAAAGAATCTGTTGCAAAGGATGTTGTGGAGAAAGGAAAGTAGAAGGAAGAACTTCCAAATAAAGTACCTGAAACAATAAAGGAGGCAGTCATCAAAGAGGTAGACAAAACCTCTTCTTCCTTTAACTTTGAAAGTGATATGGCCAAAATTAAAATTTTTGTTCCATTCAATGAGATGATAAAGAATAGTGAATATATAAATAAGATCATTAAGATGATCAAGATGGAAGAAACTTTTGACACTTTGAATATACAAGATGATCATCCTACCATCTTGTTTGGCCCACATGTAGAGGAGAGTAGTGAAGTTGATGAGGTGCCTCCTTTCTACGTTAGTCTAAAGATTCATGACATGAATTTGCATAATGTTATGTTGGATTCAAGAGCATCCCATAATATGATGCCCAAGGTAGTCATGGATCAATTGGGTCTTGACATTACAAGGCCTTACAAGGATCTTTTCTCCTTTGATTCAAGGAAGGTGAAGTGTTTGGGCCTAATCAGAGATCTGGTGGTATCTTTGTCTCAAATTCCAGCAAAATATATGGTCATGGAAGTGGTGGTAGATGATATCCCTCCTAAATTTGGTACGTTATTATCTAGGTCATGGGCTGCAAAGTTGAAAGGGAATTTACAAATGGATACGCCATACACAACTATCCATGTCTTTGGTCAAGATAGGAGGTTGTACATGGAAGTATTGATCAAGTACATGGTCAATAAAAAAGCCCATCCAAACAACCATCCCATTTACCTTGTGGAGACTGAGATTGGTTCTTCTATTTTCTTTAATGACTTGGATTTTGAAGAAAAAGTGACAAAGATTGATAGGGTTGCCAAAGACCAATCTGATCAGAAAAATGAGGGAAGTTAAAAGAAACAAAATGATGTAGAAAATTGGATGTGGAATATGATCTTCGATGTTGCTGTCAGTAGAGAAGGAGCAGGGCATGGTGTGTGTATTAACCTCCCCAAAAGAAGTACAAAACTATGTTCTTATAAGCTCACTTTTGATTACACCAACAACATGGCTAAATGTGAGGCATTAGTGTTGGGATTGAAGACTTTGAAAGAAATGGGTGCTAAGACAATAGTTGTACATGGAGATTCTGAGTTGATTATCAATCAAATAAAGGGTATATACCAAGAAAATCATCCTAGGTTGAGGGCCTATAGAAATATAGTGCTTGATCTTCTTGCGCAATTTCCAGAGTATAATCTTTCAGTGATTCCAAGAGGGAAGAATCAGATTGTTGATGCCCTGGCTACTTCATCCTTAGTCTTCAAAATCCCAATTTTCCCTAAAAAAACATATGAGATTGAGGTCAAGCATAAGCAATCAATACCAGATAATATTAACTACTGACAAGTTTTCGAGGATGATAAACAAATAGAAATTTTCCTCAATATGGAGGATGAATTTGAAAATTTGAATATAGATGAGGAATATTGTGGTGAAGAATAAGATGCAGTTGTGTTCACAAATGATGGTTATTTCAAGAATTAGATTGTTGGTAAAGATATATTGCATCTAAAAAATAACATCCTTCGCAAAGGCTTGGTCCCATTGGATAAACTCTTTGACAATAATGATGTGGCTAGGAGTCCTAAAATTACTGTAAATGATGGAGATGTTGAGGATTGCAACATTGGAACTCAGGAAGATCCCAAGATAATTAAGCTATCCAAGACACTTATCCCAGACGTCAAGCAAAGGTATATCAATTTAATGAAATAGTTTCTTGATGTTTTTACCTGGAGTTATGAATATCTGAAAGTTTATGATACCAAGGTGATTCATCATGTGATTCCAATCAAAGAGGATCATAAGCCTTTCAAACAAAAATTAAGAAGAACCAATCCTTTGCTGCTGCCCTTAATTGAGAAAGAGATAAAGAAGTTGTTTGAAACCAATATCATATTGTCTCTGAGATTTTCTAAGTGGGTGGAAAATCTTGTACCTGTTAGAAAGAAAAGTGGAGAGATTAGATTATGTGTAGAATTTAGAAATTTGAACAGATTATCCCTCAAAGAAAATTACCCACTGCCTAAGATGGATCACATTCTACAAAAGGTGGTTGGCTCTCAAAAAATTTCAATTCTGGATGGTTTCTCCAGTTACAATCAAATCATGGTACACCCTGATGATCAAGAAAAGAAAACTTTTACAACACCATGGGGCACCTTCATATATGCCAAGATTCCTTTTGGGCTCATGAATGCAGGATAAATATTTCAAAGGGATATGGATATAACGTTGGTTGATGATAAAGATAAATTTATTGTTAATTACTTAGATGATATCACTGTGTATTCAGTTTCTGATGAAGAACATATTAAACATCTAAGAAGGAATTTTCACAAATGTAGGAAGTTTGGCATATCATTAAACCCCAAGAAATCTAACTTTGGCATGGAAGAAGGGAAGTTTCTTGGGAACATTATTTCAAAGGAGGGAATAAATATAGATCCCAATAGAGTTGAGGGAATCCTAAAAATTGACACACCCAAAAGAAAAAAGGAAGTGTAATCTTTCCTGGGGAAAGTGAATTTTCTAAGAAGATTCATCCCTAACTTGGCTGAAATCATAAAAAATATCACTAACATGCTCAAGAAAGGAAGTGATATAAAGTGGACCCATGAAGCCAAAAAATCCTTTGAATATATTAAAGTGGAATTGACCAAATCCCTAGTATTGGACAGTCCTAATTTTGAAAAAGACTTTATATTGTTTTCTTTTGCCTCAAAGCACACCATTGTTGGTGTTTTATTACAAAAAGATGAGCATAATTTTGAGAGGCCTATAGCATACTATAGAAGGACATTGAGGGATTATCAATTGAAGTATGATATCATGGAAAAGAAGGAATATGCATTGGTCAAGGCCCTAAAAGATTTTAGAGTTTAGATCTTGCATTCTCATACCACTACCTATGTGCTCAATAGTTCTGTGAATGACATTTTAACTTAGTCTGATCTTGAGGGAAAAAGGGGTAAGTGGATAGCTGTGTTGTTGGAGTATGACCTTGAGATCAAACCTACAAAGTTGATCAAAGGGAAAGGAATTTCCTAGCTGATGGAATAGAACAATTGTGAGCTCTTGGGAATTGACTTCATTTTTTATTTGTCAACAGACTCAGAAGAAGAAACGGTCCCTCAGGTATCTCAAAAATTTCTTGACTCCCCATGGTATGCTGATATTTTTTATTTGTTGAGAAATTTGTAGGATCTTCCTGAATTAAGAAAAACCAAGGCCAGGTTTTTGAAGCTAAAAGAAACAAAGTTTTGTATTTTAAATCAATCTATGTATTGGAAGGATCAAGGAGGAATCTTGCTAAGTTTTTTGCTGGAAGGAGAAGTAGAAAAAACCATTAGATAGTTCCATAAAAGCGATTCTGGAGGGAACCATTATTGGAAAAATACTGTGCACAAGATATTGAGGGCTAGGTTCTACTGGCCTAGCATTTTTTCTGATTTCTACGAAGAAGTTTCAAGATTTCATGAATTCCAAATTTTTGATGGAAAGATAAAATTGCAGCCTTTACCCTAGAATCCCATCTATGTTGAAGAACCTTTTAGACAATGGGGACTTGATTTCATAGGAGAAATTCACCCACAGTCCTCAGCTCAAAACAAGTGGATACTAATAGCCATAGATTACTTCACCAATTGGATTGAATCAATTCCCACCAGGTAAGCCACATATATTGTTACCATTCATTTTTTGGAGAACAATATTTTGCCCAGGTTTGGTTTTCCAATCGAAATCATTATAGACAGTGCAACAACATTTAAGTCCAATAATATGGAAAAATTTTGCAGTGATTACAATATAACTCTTGGCCATTCCAAATCTTATTACCCTCAAGGTAATGGGTTGGCCGAATCATCCAATAAAAGCCTAACCAGAATTATAAAGAAGTTGCTGCAAGATAACAAAAAGGCTTGGCACAAGAAGCTCATCCATGCACTGCAGGCTAACAGAATCACTACTAAAATGTCTATTGCCACTTCACCCTTCCATATTATGTATGGAACAGAGGCGATCTTTCCTACTTCATTAGGATTGCTAGTGATGATATTGTTATAAGAGCAAGATGTTGAACCAGATGCCACCCAAGGGAGAACATATGAACTAATCAATGTCCAACAAACAATAGAGAAATTCTTCAACAAATATCAATTGCATCAAGACAGGATTAAAAAGGATTTTTATAGGCATACTAAGGAAGATGATTTCAAATTAAGGGATTTGGTATTGAAATGGGATGCCAGAAATGAAGACAGAGGAAAACATGGGAAATTTGATCATCTGTGGTTGGGACCTTTCAAAATTGTGGCATACCATGGAAATAATGTCTATTTGTTACAGGAACACAATGGATATCTCATTGGTGGAGGATCTATGAATGGCAGGTTTCTCAAGCATTATCTCTCTTAAATATTTTTTCACTCTTTCCATTCATTGTATATAACCATTTTTTTTTTTCAGTTGAAACAATCAAAATCAAATAAACAAAAATTGAAGCCCGAAGCGAAGGCCCTAAGTTATGCTAAGTATAATTTACGTTTTGTGAATAAGATGTTGATAGATTTAGTTGCATGAGTAAAATAAATCCCAATGGGTATGCACTTGGTCTGTCATTCTTTGCTACCTCGTTGGCAGGATAACATCCCCAGTTGGAGCCCATGTTATCACCATTAACATTTTGGTGTGAAATCAATATTTCAGGACTTAGCAAGGTAATAAATCAGTTTGGAAGCTCGAAAAACTAGAGAAGGGGATAAATCTAGCAGGAAGAGGCTAAATTAGGTGGGAGAGTAGAGGTGATGGGACCCAATACGACGCATATCGTGAGCACTCTAGATCGACAATTGAGGATCATTTATGGGGGAGAAGCTGCACGGAGGATAATTTCAGAAAGCAGGCCAAAATCTAAACCGTGATTTTCGGTTGGGACCACGTGGCACCACCAGGTGCATTTTGGGGTGAAAAGTAGGTAGCCCCAAACCACTCCCTCACACCCCCGAAATTGGAAAAGTATAAAAGGGTATTTATTTGTTTATTTTATTATTTTTCAAACACTGGACCATTTGAAAGTTGGCACGACTTCCCTCGTTCAAATGAAGCTCAACAGTACATCACTACACACCATTTACACTCATTTCCAAGTATTTTTCATCGTCGTCATGGACCCTATCATCACTTCAGTAACAGAGCAAGACCCTGTGTCAAGTGAGGAATCCCTAATTAACCGAGATTCAGACATTTTCGACACCGAAATCACCATTCTTCCCATCTCTATGTCCAGAAGAAATATGTATGATAATGTAGGAAGGCATATACCATTCCTTGAAGTAGTCTAGGCCACCATAATCCCTTATGTTGTCAAAGTCGCTTCCCCTTTTCTCGAATTCATAGGTTGGTGCACAGAGAAGTATTCACATGAAAAAAGAGTCATTGTAGATAAACATGGGTCTAAGGTCATGTGTAGGGTAGATATTATATCAATTCAAGATTCCCTCGGTATACTAGAGTCTTTCTCCATAGTTTCTAAACCTTTCAATGAAGAAAATCTAATTAGGGTATACATAGAGTGTCCATCACAAGTCAGAGATCTGTTTTTGTAGACAATTGTCAAACCAAAACATTTTTCAGAGAGTTTGTCTTTTCCAATGAACGTGAATATAATGGTCATTGAAGTCTAATGGGTTTGTTCCCTTTTGAGTTAGGTCTTAGGTCTAGATAATCACAAACATGTGTTCAAAGTCATGCTCGGTTTCCTATTGGTATTTTTCAAGTCAGAGATGGTCAATCAATCAGTATCAGTATTTATCAATTCATAGTTGATAATATCCATAAACAAATAGTGAATTTTTTTCTCTCTAAGGAATTTCATATATTACACTATTTGCTGAAGAGTTTCTTAGAAACTAGTAAGAGATAATTTCCTGAAGCATCATGCATATCAACTGAATGTAAGAGGATTACATTGCTCATATTCATCAACAAAGTCATGTCCAAGCTTTACAGTTTGATTTTCAACACTAGCCTATCTAGAGTTCTAGATGAAATGAGGAGTTATCTACAACAAAATCCAGAAAACAAAGTGGGGGACTGAGTACTATTCATGCATTCAATAGTGATCTGGGTTTATGGTTTTCATGAATCCCCCTATCTATTGCCTATTGTTTTGACCCCCAGAGTCGTTTCCCTTGAATTTGTCAGGCAGAGAACTATATCTGAGACGAAGAATTTCCTGAAATCTCACAAAGCCTCAAACCTCAAATTCCCTTTTCTCATTGGCCCCTTCATTATCAAAACTAGATCATGCTTATCTCAGATTCAAGCAAAGCTCAAAGAGTATGGTTTTGCACAACTACAAGGAAGAATATATGATCCACATCAAATCATATCAATGATAATATTGATGAACAAACATGCCCTTTATGAGCATGAACATGTTGAGGGTTTTGATAAGATGGAAAAACTAGAAGTCTTTGCTGATATGGAAGTAATCCTGCAACCAACTCAAACACAACAAGTGGAGTAAACCTTGCAATAGATTCAAACACAACAAGATCCTTAGAAACTGATATTCAAAGTCCCCAAGGTAAGTATTTACAACAAGAGAAGAAGTTCAGATACCATGGGCAACAGTGATCAACATACTGCTCCTAAGAAGATAAATATTACATAGTCTCCACATATAGTGAATTTGGAGGAGGAAGAGCCCAGAGAACAGGTAAATCTAGATATGGTGGAAAGTGGCACTAGCAATGCAGAGTTGAAAAGAAGAGAAATATCCAAAGTGAAGGCAACTCAAGAAACTTTAGCAGAAATAAACACATCTTTGATAAAACATTTGGGGAAGCTTATAAATCTAAAGAATACTTGGCAAAACATTATGCTAAGAAAGGAAATATGGCTATGGGTGAGATGAGGGATTTAGTCCCTGAAGTAGAAAAAATTTATCAACAAAAATATTCTTTGTTCACAATAAGGGATATTGATAAGAGGACATTCAATATAGCAGTTTTAGATGAATACAAAGTATCTAAGATCAATATAGGGTATGACAACATCAGTGCTCCAAACAAGGTAAAATTTCATAGGAATACTAGTGATATGTTGTATTTTGATTACCTGAGTTTAAGCTTGAATAATTCAAAGCCGTAATCTTATGCATTAAAATTGGAATGAAAATTGAGGCAAGAAAAGGAATCCAACAAATCTTGGAAGACACGGGTCAAGAGGCTAGAATCTGAAGGCCCTAAAGGGGTGAAATCCTCATTATATGAAAAGGACAAATTAATTCAAATCTTGAAGAATAAATTGAAGATGTCTTCCACCGAGCATCCACAAACAACAGAGTTGGTTTCTCTGGAACAATAAAAATAAACATTTCTTCAAGAGGCATTGGAATAAAAATCTAGGGTGTTGCAGCTAGAGCAAGACAATATGAAATGGTCACAAGAGAAAACATAATTGTTGAATAGGCATGTAGTTGTACCTCCCACTACAGAATCTAGGAAAAATACTAGAGGACCTTTCCATGCTATGTCACAAGTTAGCCTAAAAGAAGGGGAAATCAAAGGGCTAAAAGGGAGCATAGAGAAATTGAAGCAAGAGGCACAAGCAAAGGATGAAAGAATGGCTAAATTTCAAAAGGAGAATCAAGCCTTGCAAGAAAGGACAGATAAGTTAAAGATGAGATTAAAAGGCAAAGGTATGTTGTATGGAGCCAAGCATATCATATAGGATTCTATAGATGTTGAAGCTTCCAAGTTCATATTGTGTTTGAATTTCATCAATTATAAAGACAACATAGCCATCACAGCTAGAAGTAGGTGCACTGTTGTGAATGAGACTTTAGAAAATAAATCATCAGAGTGGGCCCAAAATTCCATAAACCTGATCAAATCCATCCCTACTATAGAACTTCAGACCATTGGAGTTAAATATAGAACTACATTAATCATTTGGGCCAAGAGGGTTATTGCTAAACATAACCTGTTGAAATTAGTCCAAACCAAGGCAATATAGATGGAGAAAAGTGTGCAAGTGTTCAAAGATATATTTGAATAATTGTTTATTAAAGGTCTCCCACCATTTTGGGATGGAAAAGGAAAATTGTATGATCAGGAAGAATACAATGCTTGCCTCACTCAGTGCAGAATGGATCACTTCAAGTTTGAAACCCTAGAGGAAAATTTGAAAGGAGCAACCCTTGTTGAACATTTGATTATAGATTTTGAGATTTTGAATCAGTTCAAAGAAGTGAAAATTGGACTACCAGTCATGACATGTGCCTCTTGCATTGACCTGGAGATCATGATCAAATAAATGATGGATTATGATATCCCTTCTAACTTGCAATGGAAGGAGATAATATGGTTGGGTAAGACAAAGTGCAGTTTTCTAGGGTCTTGTAAATGATGTCCAAGTGTCACTGAAGATGGAAAACCACATGGAATATCAGAGCAGAGCAAGTGGTGAGGAAAGGAACTGAAGCATCAAAGGAATCAGAAGCCATATCATGAAACATTTTCTTGCCAAATTATTGTAATCAGTTTCAAAAACTGAAACTGTCATTTGTAATCATTATAATCAGTTTTAGGAACTTAAACTTTTCATTTCAATTATTGTAAATGATTTCAAACCAAAGGAACTCAAATTGTATAAATGTTAGGGATTTCAAATGTATTGGTGTTGGTAGAAGTGCAAGGGAACGATATTAGCTATTTGGAACTTGAATGTAATTTTCTGATGTTGAATTGAATACACATGCATAATTCTTGAAGTTTCCATGAAAATATTCTAATGGTGGTGATTTTAGATTTGTCTCCTCTCTTTGTATGTATTTCCTTTATTTTTTATTTTATTTTCACGGTTTTCTGTTTAAATTGGATATTCAAAGGCCTAGAATTCATCTTGTGATTCTCTTAGCTAAATCAATTTAAATTGTGTTAAGTTCTTCCTAAATAATTCAGAATTCATTTATTTAATGCTCTAATGTAGTTATATGTTTTCTTTTCTTCCTACACTCTGCAAATTTACAAATTATAACTCAGATTTATCGCCTCATTTAGCCTTTATGCTCTAGATATTTCTACAAACCAGTCAATGCTTTCGTTGGTTTTCAGAAGTTTGACTCCATATCCCTAAGTGCCCCTTCCCTTCCTTGCCAACAACATTATAAAAATCCCCCAAACAACAAAACCAACCTATTGATTATCAAAGAAATACCAAGTGATAGGAGAGATCCCTATCTGAGATGAACAGGATAGTACCCAAATCTAAAGTTGGTTTGTAGGTTACCTTTGTCATTTGTTTATCATATGAACAAATTTACAGAGTGCTAACAAAATACGCGTTAAAAGAATGACAAGTCGGATGACAAGACATTGAGAGAATGAGAATCTAAAAGGGGATGTTGAGACCGTGGAATCCAATGATGGAAGAGATAGAGTGTTGGTTGAATACAAGGGAGATAGAGTTTGTGCAAAAAGATAATAGAAATATGAAGTTGACACCATGGAAATATATGGACAAGTACATATTCAACGAATTGCATGAATTATTTTTCTTTGATTTCCTACATGTATTGTAGTAGTGGATAAAAAGGTTGAAATATAACTATCTTAGAAATTGGATCATATAGATAGAGTGGAATCCTAAAGAAATCACGCAGTTACAATGAGTTGATAATAAGTTTACACCTGCAGTAGATTTCTGGTTAGACAACATTGTTGCAGGATTTATCACAAAATTTGCAGTAGATACAACGAAGTCTTATAGCATAGCTGAACAAGAATTATTGAAGGGTCCTCCAGGTAGGTATATCATATCGTTATATAGTTCTATTAAGATATTACTATATAAAAAAGGTGTAATGAAAATGGATTGAGATAACTAAACTCCCATGTGTGCATGGGGGAAGGGGGGAAGCACTAACATGAGAAGGAGAAATGGAAGGAGAATTGGATAAAGGAAATAAAGAGGGGGCCTTAGACCTAATTATGATGGACAAAGACCAAATCAAGTGGATCATGACAACAAATGAAAAAACACGCAGTGGATTACCCTACCAATATAAGGTGAGCACCAAGAAGAGAGTCATAGCCACAAGGGAAGGCTTGGAAAGTGATGAATAAGAGGAAGAGGATCTCCGGGCTATGGATCAAATTGAGGAAATCCTGCATCCGACATATGAGAGGAAGACAAGAGGTACAAGAGAAGGAATAGAAGACAACACTCCTATCCATATCAGTGTCAGTGTGGAACCCATAAACCTATGTGCAACTAATACACCAAGAAGAACACCACCATTTAGACAACTAAATTTTGGGAGAAGGAAGATAACCGAAAGTACATCTACACAAGGAACAACAACTGGAGGATCCAGTCTAGGAAGAATTATTCAAGTATCTACATCGCGTGGAGGTAGTAGTTCAACATTTAGGGTGGCATGACATGATCCCACCATCAGGTCACCAGAATTCAAAGCAGAGACGTCGAAGGACCCATAGAATCATTTGTTTATCTGTGAAATTATTTGGTAAGAGAAATAGATCATAGATGAGGACACTAAACTTCCATAGTTATCTATCAAGCTAAGAGATCACGCACTGTATTGGTACATGATTTTAGTTGCAAACAGTCTGCCAGGGACGACCATAATGATTGGAGATATCAAGAAGTTGTTGATAAATGAATTTTAGAAGCCTAGTTCAGAGGATTAATACATGAACGAGATGATAGAGATTAGACAGAAACTAGGAGAATATAAATGGGAGATTGACCAGAGATTCAAACGATTGAAGGGAAAGATAAAGTATGTCATGACATATATGCAACATAGGAATTTGTTCGTCAATTCATTGCTACCACACTTGAAATACCTGTTGCGACAATAGAATTTCCAGACACATGCAGAGGCTCTACAAGAATCCCCACAACTAGAAGAAAACCAATATTAGAAGACATAACCAGTCATGGAGGATATGAAGGAGGATCTAAAGAACTTAACATTCCAGCTAAACTAGAACAAAGGTAAGTACAAAAGAGAAGTCGTTTGGTGTACCACATGTAGGACAAAAGGACAGCATAAGAACGAATGTTCAACATTCACGCAATACATGGAAGCAGGAATGCCAAACTCGTTTCCAATAGGAGGACTATGGTGTGATATCTGTATGAAACAGGGGCATGATCCATATCACTTCCCAATGATGTAGAAGTACTAGAAAATACCTAAGAGCTCATATTGCAACTTTTTCAAGTCAGTAGGCCATGATGAAAAATATTGCAGAAGCATGGAACTCATGAGGTAAAGAACATCAGATGCCTACAGGGTGCAAGAAGAAATGATGATCGGGCAAGTCGCACCATAGTTTAACCAAGTACCCACCTCGTATAACAATGTGAAACTTCAGTATAACACTGCACAACAACAATATAACATTGTGCAACCTCAATACAATACCACACAACCACACTATAATTCTACGCAGTATAACCAGGCACCTCAGTATAATTCACCACGAGGGGATAAAGATGGCTACAGAGGTGGAGGAAGAGAAAGAGGAGGCTTTGGAAGAGGCAGAGGACCAATGATATTCCAGAATTGTCAACAACCAAGACACTGAGCAAGAGAATTTCCACTTCCACCCATGACATGTATGTATTGTCACGCATTAGATCATGACACAGAAGAATGCCTGACAATATTAGGGAAGATCCAAAAGAAGAGAAATCAAAACAATCAGAATGTTTAGTGGATTTTGAGAGAAACAATGGATGAAGGAAGAAACATCAACATAGTTATGCGGGGAGGAGCTAAAACATGAAACAACACAGTAAGACAAGAGCCAACACAACACCAATGGATAAATAAGAATGTTAAACCAAAGAAGTAGTTTGATGCGCAGAACGAAAATGAGATATTCAAGCATGATAGAAAAGAATTCATGAAGCCATAAATTTCATCGACATCAACTGCGCAGCATAATAAGGAAGTACCAATGTACGAGATGCCTTCATCGTTGGATCACACCAAAGAAGCACAATCCCTGGGAGAAGTAAGTACAATTAAGGGATTTTTTCAATCATGTGTTAAACTACTAAATGATCCATCCTCTGTTAAAGTATTAAAAAATATGCTAGAAATATGTAGCATAGAGGCAGAAGGAAAGCTAGAACAAAAAATATTTATTCATCTGCATATAAGAAGGAGAACAAACAGAGAATTCAGACTGAACACCAACATTGGATATTTCAACATGGGAGATATTATACTAGATTTAGGATAAATAGTAAATGTATTACCTAAGAATACATGGAAATGTATGGGAGAACCTACATTAGGATATTAACCTGCTCAGTTGAAACTAGAAAATCAGCACAGAGTTCTACCAATTGGAAGACTAAAAGGAGTGACAATAGATCTGGATGGAGTGTGTACTAAATCCAAATTCAAAGTAATAGAGATAGTGGATGGTACAACACCTTATTCGACATTGCTTGCCTTGTATTGATCATTTGGAAATCAAGCCATAATCAACTTAAAGATGAGGAATATGACATTCTAGTCAGGAGATGTTATAACCCTAATTTGCACCAAACATGCTTACTTGGCATCAGTCCATATCATATTCCTTCTTTTCCAAGACACTACTGAAAAACTCTTCTAAAAAACTCCATTTTTAAAGGCCCACGCACCCTTCTCCACCACAGCCCGCGTGTATCTATAGTGTCCATGCTAGCTGACCCACCACAGCCTGCATGGACCTTCAGAAGCATGAAAAAAGGAAAGTTTCTAATGGAACACACAACTTTGGGAAAGTTAACTAAACCTTTTGTCCATGCATGGCCAACCATTCGATCAAATACCTATCTCCTTCTAGCCTATAAAAGAAGGGGTAGGGGTCCCATTTGAAGGAGGAGAATCATAGTAAAGAAACTATACCTGATTAAGCATTCCCTTTGTCCCAACCTTTAGCCATCCTTGTGCAAAGAGAAGTATAGAGCAAAGCAGTTGGAAGATAGTGGAAGAAGATCCCAGGACCAGGATCGAGGAGCAGTGGCCGACTTTATCATTGTAAGGAATCATTGTGAAATTAATAAAATAATTTTTTTTCCCGTCCCGCCATATGAGATTGTCATTATTGGAATATTGATTGTATGATTGATTAAATCTCTAACCCATTAGTTCATGGATCAAATGCATGCGGAGTTCTTTGTTTGTCTTTAGTGAATGCAGGTCAACATTGGGAGGAGAGTTGTAGTCAAAGAATGACCAAGCGCGAAAAGGGATCGACATCAAACACAAAAAATAAGGTACGTCAACTTAATCTCTTGAGCCTTGTATTTACACATGAGTAATAGGGTTTAGGCATGGGATGGTGGTAAAAAGTAAGAATCTTTAGGTCATTTTTGTATGCATGATAAAACCCTTAGTGCTAGTCCGTAGGAGGGATTTCCCACCCACAACAGAATTGGTGACCATACTGGAGATCTCTCAGGTTTTCTGGGAATACTTTTTGGTAGTTTTAAATTGGTTTCATCACCTTTTTTCTGAGTTTCTACAAGAGTCTAAGCTAGTAGGGATTCTGGTATTCCATACCAGTACTCCCTACTTCGTTTGCTTGGTTTCATTTTATTTTTGGGAATTCATAGAGGTACACATGGCCTATATAAGGCCTGCATGTATGTACACGTGCCCTACCTTCACACAACCCGCGTGCATACGCCTGCTAATGAAGTGCTAGCTACGTGTCTGAGAACCCAAGAAAACCTTCTCGGGAAGAGGCAGTCATCCTCTCCCCTACAGAAGTGATCCTTCTTAGGGATCTTCTGGGTCCTTCAAGGTCTCTGATTGAACATTCCATAGTCAGGTAAAAACCTCAAATCATCTTTTTCCTTGTATCTTTTTCTGTCAAAGTAAGTTTCCGTGTCTTCAAGGGATTCTGGTTCTCAATACCAATACTCCCTTCCTAAGCTTAGCCACTTTTCTTGCTTCTTTTGAGGAGAAATAGAGGCACATGTGGACTATAGTGGGCCTACACGTGTGCATACATGTTTTGTATTTGGGCAGCCCATGTGCATACGTTGGCTGTTGAAGTGATAGTCGTGTGTCTGTCTAGAAAGTTTTGAGGAGGCAATCATCCTCTTCCCTGTCAAGTTTTTACTTCCCAGGTTTTTCTTGTATCTTTCTGGTCTTTGTCATGAGCAGTTTTAGCCTAGGTTGTATTCCAACATAGCTTTATTTTTCATTTAAAAGATCTTTTGTGTTTCCTAGTTTTTTAAACTTATTTTTAGCTTGAAATTTTAAGAAAAATGAGTTAAAAAAATTCCCCCTCGTGGCCCGAGGGGAGGGGGGGGCATGAATTGTGCATTCATCAGTTTCTTTTAGAATATTTTTTTATTTATGCTTTGATTGGAAGAAAAAAAAAAAAAAAACTTAGTTTGTTAGATCTCTTTCTTTCCTGGCATTTTCTTTGCATTGTTATTTGAAAAAGAAAAGAAATTACCATAGTGTTGTGTTTTCTTCTCATCTTAAAAGCATTTCAAAAATAAATAAATTAAGAAGTATAATCATTCTTTGCCAGTGTTCATGTAATTTTCATCATTTTTCACAAAGAGTCTTAACAACATCAGTTGCACTACCGTACCCCTTTTGAGTAAATCAAGCCTTAAAAAGAACACTAATTAAAAATTACTAGACTTTATGTTTGTAGGGTCCATCAACTAGATTAGGCTAGATCCTTGATTTAGGTTGGAGAGGAAACTCTTCAAGGCTATAAAAAAACATACGATTCTGTGCTAAGGAGTGTAGAAGTCAAATATTGTGAAAGTCATCCGGGACCCCCCTCTAACACAGAGGATAAACACGAGGTCGCATGCGGAAAGGTAGCGGAGATAAACCCTCCAAAGTTGGACTAATCGTAGTGGAGAACACATATAAAGGGATTGTCTTGGGATTCCATTGATCGCATTTTCCACAGAGCTTCGTGGGTCTCAAATCCATTCGAGGTCCTTAGTTTTATTCTGGACCACTTGCTTTCAATACCCTTGGCAGCTTTTGGGCTTGATACCCTGCTCATTGTGGTCTACCCGACTGTTGATTGTACCTGTCTAGTGATTGTTCGCGTGCTGGCAACCTAGTTGCCTATCTTTATAGTGACATACACATGTGACTGCAAGGGTATACAAAGGTACCTAGGATAGACATCGGGCCACGCTTTGCAGAGTATACCGAGAGGGTGATTTTTTTTTCGAGTTGCACTTGCACCGGTAAGTTTCTCTAGTGTTGGTTGTTGTAACTGTTCTTTCAACTAGTTAGTCATTTGCTTGATTTTCCTTTAGGAACTTTTAGTGTGTGCTCTGTGCTCCCTAGTTTTCCATAGTGAGTTATTCAGTCGTGGCTTTGGGTCTCTGACCTAGGGTGGTGGAATGCCTACTCCACCAGTCGTGAGGACTTTTTGGTCTTCCGCTTAGAAACATGGTGCCGCCTTTTTATAGGCATTGTTTTGATACCACTGGTTTGCCAGAGTTAGCGTGTGAAACTTTTGTGGACTTGAACAATCCTGCAAGGGGAGAGCTTGTGCATAGGATATTCATGGCTAATTTTCCTAAACATACCAACCAAGGAACCCCTTCGCAAGGGTATTATTGCGCTTTTCCCTTCTTCAGAAACGTTCGTGTCCCTTTGATGGCCACTTTGTACCTTCCTGGGTTGAATGTGGGACTACCAGTTTGGTTGGATACCATTTCAAATGTCCCGAGCTCTCTTGACACTTCTCATTTAAGCACCTTAAGTCATGAGAACCTTGTTGATGTTTCTTTGTCAGCAAAGTCTTCTCCTCCTCCTTCTCCTGCCTCTGATGAAAGTACAATTACTAGTAACCGAAAGTCTAAACGAAGTAGAAAGAGGAAGAATAGGAACAAGAAATCACCAACCTCTACGAGTCATGTTGGAGATAGGTTGACAACCTCTGCAAGTCACGTTGAAGACCAACACCCAGCCTCTGCAATTTATGTTGGGGGAAATCACCCACCCTTTGCAAGTCATGATGGGGGAAAGAGTCCAGTCACTGCTAGTCATACTGGTAATAGGTCTGTAGCCTCTGCAAGTCAAGTTATCGACCCATCACCAGCCTATGCAAGTCATGTTGGAGATGTGCAACCAGTCACTACTAGTC
Source organism: Picea glauca (assembly GCA_000966675.3). NCBI lineage: Eukaryota > Viridiplantae > Streptophyta > Pinopsida > Pinales > Pinaceae > Picea > Picea glauca. The sequence goes on from JZKD02S1720911.1 coordinate 257,889, forward strand.
ATGCTGGGGGCATTGATTCTGTTGAGAAACCTAGAGGGATAGGACATAAACCTAAGTTCCCTTGTAAGCTTTGTAAGGGACATCACCTTACTCATTTGTGCCCTGGCCTTCCAAAGGTACGAAGATTGTGGTACCTGTCTGCAAGATCTTATGATTCTGGGTCTTCTACAGTTTCCTCATAGTCTACTCAACCATTGGTTGAGAAAGTGGTCACGCTAATGCAGTCATTGGTTGATCCCACTCCTCTTTTGGGGGGTGAGGTGCCTTTAGACCATGTAGTCTCATAGATTATTCAACCATGGGTTGCAAAAGTGGTCATGCTGATGTAGTCATTGGCTGATCCCACTCCTTGTTTGGGGGGTGAGGTGTCTTTAGACCTTGTAGTCTCTCAGCCTATGCAACCATTGGTTGAGAATGTGGTCATGCCAATGCAGTCATCAGTTGATCCCACTCCTCTTTTGCGGGGTGAGGTTCCTTTAGACCATGTAGTCCCACAGCCTTTTCAGCCATTGGTTGAGAAAGTGGTCACACCGATGCAGTCATCGGATGATCCCACTCTTATTTTGGGAAGTGACATGTATACCGAATATGTTTTTAGCATTTTTGGTTCAATACTTTCAGAACAAGGGGGAATTCTTCTCATTCCGAGCACACCCCCTCCAAGCCCTAGGATGGTTTCCTTTGATTGGAATGACCTTGTTGAGCCTCGTCTTCCTTCTATCGCACCTTTTCAAATAAGGGTTGAAGTTAATTCAACAAACATTTATCAATGTATTGTCGATGAGGGAACCTCTGCAAGTATTTTATCCTCCTCGGTTTGGAAAGTCTTGGGATCTCCCGAGCTTGTGTTTTCTTTGCATGAGCTATTGGATTTTGACAGACGTGCTAGTGAATATTTGGGATTTCTTCCTTAGTTACCTATATATTTAGGTGGGAAGACTGTCCTTGTTGATGTTATAGTGGTGCAAAGCCCATTAGATTTCAATATGCTTCTCGGGCATGATTATGTATATGCTATGAATGCTATGGTGTCTATGCTCTTCTGGGTGATGCATTTCCCTAACAATGGAAGCATTGTCACTATCAACTAGCTGGCATATGATAATCACCATCCTAATTCAGAATTATTTCAAACTACCCCTTTATATGTTCCTAGCATTCGTGTAGACTCTACCTCGCCACGAGTTAATTATGTGGCATATTATCCTTGATGTTCAATTGCTTCTGAGCAGGAACCTGTGAAATCATGTTGGCTTTCCTGGGACTTGGTCTCAACAATTGATCCATTGGTTTATCCAATGGGAACATGGGAGCCCTTGTTTCCCCCTCTTAGTCCAAGTGGGCTTGAGTATCCTTCTAAGTTTGATCTTATTGTTTGTAGATCCTCAAGCCCTCGTGCTCGTGATTCTTCACTGATAAACTCTGCCATTCATGGTGAGAACTTCCATCGTCATATGGAGTATGGTCAATTTAATTCACCCTTTGGGACTGTCGACCCTCATTTGCGTGATTTCTCATATTTTGAATTCCCTTCAGATGAGGCTATCCTTGAATCCATGACTATGGTTTCTATACCACGGGAGGACTTACACCGTGGTTTGTGTTTTATTCCCTTTTGGGAGACTTTCCAAGTTGACTATCGAAGAGACTCTTGGTCCTAGCCTAGCAGTGGGCTCTACCTGAACCAGTTGCATACATGAGTTGTAGACCCCACGGGTCTTCTTTTAATCCCTTTTCAGAACCTCTAAACATGAAAATATTGTTGATCAATCTTGTGGCCTTTCACGCTCATTAAACTGAAATTTGAAGTCGTGTCTATCTGGCAGTAGTTTACCCCTTTTTCGGTCTAGATGGTCAATTGTACGAACAAAGGTATACTCTAGAGGCCTCGAATCTCTGGAAGAGTATTCTCAGGCATAATATTAACCCTTTTTGGGCCCGAGGGACTAAATTGACGAAAAAGGGACCCCCACGGAGTCCATAGTTAAGCTCTTTTCAAACTCCCTAAAATTGAAAAGATCGTCGAGTGACGTTATTCTTTCACACTCGTTAAAATGGTCTAGAAGAACATTCCTGACTGAGTCCATAGTTAAGATTTTTTCAAAATCCTTAAAAATGAAAAAATGTCCAAGTGATATTGTCTGGATCACACTCATTAAAATGGCTTTCAATAGACATCTTGTCGGTGTAGTTTACCCATTTTTCGAACTGACTAGACTACCTTTGAAAAAGGTACCCCAGTGGAGTCTCCTTTTACATTTTTCAGACTCTCTAAATATGAAAAACCCTCGAGCTTACCTTCTCTGGGATCATTAAACTTACATTGAAGGACGTTACCATTGTGTGTTTGGTTAACCCTTTTTGCATACCTTTGTCTTTGGTCTAATGTCGGCTCCATGTTGCTCTCAACTGAACCATCTGAAGCATGCCTTATACACAAGCCCTGTAGCACTTTGCCTCTGCGTCTTGACACCTTTGGTCCCAGGAGGTATTTTTCCCGAGTGTCCTTCCTTTGAACATCAGTCTTGTCCTTGCACCTCAAAATTGTATGTTTGCGAGACTCTTTCCTCCTTTGTAATGTAACATTCTTTTATTGTTTTTCCAAAATTATTGAAAAAGAAAAAAAAATCAAATATACCCCCAAAAGAGGAAGGGAAAAGTATTTTCTTTTTATTGGTAGCACAATGAGTCGCCCTTGGATAAAGAACATATGTTTGTTTGTTCATCAAACTCTGGGATTTAATATGACCTTAGGAAGTTGTTCCCACTATATTGAGCCATGTCCTCCTTCATTTGGTTATTCTTCCAAACATATGGAGAGTTTGCGTTGCCTCCTGCCTCGTAAACTTATGTTAATGTAATGTTGCCTGAGTCTCATCATTTGTCGTGCCATTGTCCAAGGGAAGTTTTTACCAAGCCCGAGTCGGCCCCTTTGCAGTTTGTCTCTTTCCCTCATGCCTGGCCATCCCGAAATTCCAATCAAGTCTTTGCTTGAAATCAATGAAGCCTTCAGTATGATCATCAAGATTCTCTAGTCCATGACCGACGAGCCATCAAAGACCTCTGGGTAGTGAAGTCGTACACTCATATTACACTCCTAATTGAGTTTTTAAGATTTTGAAGTTGTTTCTCGATCTATGAAGACCTCATCTCTAGCCATCAGGCATTATCAACTTCTAGAAGATGGATACTCTACATGTATATCTTTCTGATTTTGAGATGTAGCTCCATTGTGTATTGCTCGCGGATACACTTTATATAGTTATATGACATGGATCTATAGTGTATTTTATTGGTAGCCATGATTTTATTTCATCTTGAGCATGGGTATTCCCACCTCGGTGAGACAATTGTTATTTTACAGATGACATCTCCCGAATTCTAGTCCCTGGGCTCACCGGTTTGGTATGTTGATAAAGATTGATAATGTATTTCGTCCATCAGATGCTCTTCTGACCTCACACATTAGGGGGCATCTGTTATAACCCTAATTTGCACCAAACATGCTTACCTGGCATCAGGCCATCTCATATTCCTTCTTTTCCAAGCCACTACTGAACAACTCTTCTAAAAAAATCCATTTTTAAAGGCCCACGCACCCTGCTCCACTACAGCTCACATGTATATACAGTTTCCACGCTAGCTGACCCACTACAGCCTGCATGGACCTTCAGAAGCACGAAAAAATGAAAGTTTCTGATGGAACACATAGCTTTGGGAAATTTAACTAAACCTTTCGACCATGCATGGCCGGTCATTTGACCAAATACCTAGCTCCTTCTAGCCTATAAAAGAAGGGGTAGGGGTCCCATTTGAAAGGAGGAGAATAATAGTAAAGAAACTATACCCGATTAAGAATTCCCCTTGTCCCAACCTTTAGCCATCCTTGTGAAAAGAGAAGTATAGAGAAAAGCAGTTGGAAGATAGTGGAAGAAGAACCCATGACCAGGACCAAGATCGAGGAGCAGTGACCTACTTTATCATTGTAAGGAATCATTGTGAAGTTAATAAAATAATTGCTTTTCTCATCCCACCATTTGAGATTGTCATTATTGGAATATTGATTGTATGATTGATTAAATCTCTAACCCATTATGATTAATATGAGGGGTGATATTCATTAAAGAACCAGAAGTTGAACTCATGACAGAAGAACAACAACAAAACAGACAGAAAATAAAGGAACTAATGTCATGTTACCATGTGTAGGAAGAAGCACCAGATGAAGATGAACCATGAAATATTCATATTGAGGAAGTTGAAGGTGAAATAGAAGTTGAAGGTTCACCTATGGAATCAAAATTATTTTTTGTACCGATAAAGGTGAAGAAAGTCAACATTGGGACACTTGAGAATCCCAAAATGGACAGCATTGGAGACTACTGGGATGAGAAAATAATGGAAAGAATAACAAAGTTATTGCATGAGTACAATGACCTGTTCCCAACAATGTTCACAGAAATGAAAGGCATAGAAGGAGATCTAGGTGGAATGAATATACCTCTCAGAGATGAGGCAAGACTGTTCATACAATGACCATACAAAATAAACCCTATATATAAGCAAACAATCAAAGGAGAAATTGATATGATGTTGGAGGTTGGAACCATAGAACCTATAGAGGAATATGAATGGGTAATCCTGGTGGTAGTTCAGGAGAAGAAACAAGGGGGGATAAGGATATGTGTCAACCTGAGGAAGTTGAATGATGCATTCCTACATGACTTGTTCCCTACTCCCTTCATAGATGAGGTGTTGGAGAACATAAGAGGATAAGAAGCTTATTCATTCACAGATGGATTCTCAGGATACCATCAGATCAAGATAGCCTCGGGAGATAGGTACAATACTATTTTTTCCATAGAGTGGGGATCTTACCAGCGCACAGTCATGCCGTTTAGATTGAAGAATGCACCAACAATATTTTCCAGACTAGTCATAGTTACATTCAAATAAGTCATCTACCAGTTTCTAGAGGTATATCTGGATGATTGGACAATCTATAGTCCGTTGAAAGACCATGTAGGGGTGTTGAGGTTGATGTTAAAAATAGTCAAGGAGAGTTAGATATCGTTAAACATCAATAAGTTCATGTTCGGAACACCCTTTGGGATACTATTGGGCCATATAGTATTCAAACAAGGATTGCTTGTAGACCCTGCCAAGATTGCAGTAATTTTTAATCTACCACCACCAAAATCAATCTATCAGTTAAGAGAAACATTTGGACACATGGGATACTACAGGAAATTTATAAAATGGTATGCGTAGATCACTATGCCAATGGAGAAATTGTTAAGAAAAGACAACAAGTTTTAGTGGAATAGGGACTGTCAGTGAGACTTCGATTCTCTGAAAGAGAAGATGGTAATCGCACCAATACTAGTATTCCAAGATTGGGAAAAGACATGCCATGTGCATGTATATGCATCGACCATAGCACTTGGAGTTATTCTAGGGAAACTGGGATCAAGAGAACTAGACCATACTATAGCATTTGCTACCAGAAAACTATCAGAATTGGAGTAGAATTACAATACCACAGAGAGAGAAGGCTTGGCTATGGTCTATGCTCTTCAGAAGTTCAGACATTATTTATTGGGAAAAAATTTCAAGATGGTCACAGACCATTCATCTCTCAAATACCTCATCAACAATCTAGTGTTGGGGGGGGGGCGGGATTTGTAGGTGGTTATTGTTGTTCCAAGAATTTTACTTTGAAGTGATAGTCAAACCAGGGAAGTTGAATGTAGGACGTGATCACCTATCGAGGATCACTAATGGAGAGGAAACTACGAATCTAGAGGACAACTTTCTTGACGCCCATTTATTTTCAGCCCAAGTAGCTGATGAACACTTCATAAACATAATTCAATACTTGAGTACAGGGACTGCATTGCAAGACTTCAACACTGTGTAGAATAAAAATATAGTAGTCAGGGTTGCAGACTATCAGTTGATTATCGAACACTTATACAAAATGGGTTCAGATAGCATCTTGAGAAGATATGTGTTAGAACACAAAAGACCTGGGATTTTAGAAAAATCCCATGAGGGAATAGGAGGACATTATGCAGGAAAATATATTGTGAAAAAGTTATTGTGCATAGGACTATGGTGGTCGACTATTCACGGAGACTCAAAGGACTACTGCCATAGATGTGATGTATGTCAAAGGGCCAATAAACAAAATAGATGGGACGATATTCCCCTGAGACCACAAGTAACCTTGCAGGTATTAGACAAATGTGAAATATATTTTGTGGGACCAATTATCCCACCAAAAAAAAGGTCGGGAGAGAGGTACATTATTACTACGACAGAGTACTTAACAATATGGGAAGAAACATCACCAGTAAAATATTGCAGCATAGATAAAATAAAACACTTCTTGTTTGAGCAAGTGATCACTAGATTTGGATGCCCAAGGATTTTGATGAGTGATCAAGGAACTCACTTCATTAACAACACTATTAAGGATATGACTAAGGAGTTTGAAGTTTATCATCAAAAGAGTGTACCATATCATACTCAAGCGAATGGAATAGTGGAAGCCTCGAGAATGCGTTGGCAAATATCTGCAACGTTAATAGGGACAATTGGGATTTGAAGATACCAACAGTACTGTGGGTATAGAAGACCACATGTTAAAAATTGATAGGGAATACACCATTCAGATTGGTGTATGGAAAAGAAGCAGTGGTGCCATTATATTTTTTGGTACCTAGTCTGTGTGTAGCATCAATTACCAACATGACAAAGTGAGGCATAGTATAGGAAAGGCTAAGTCAATTGATGATCATAGAGGAAGATAGGATTCTAGAAGGTTTCATCAACAAGTATAGAAAGAAAGGGACAAAGCTTGGCATGATAGACACATCAAGAAGAAAAATTTCAAGGAGGCATACTTAGTCTTGGTATATGACAATAAATCTCTTCAACACCTAGGAAAAATCATAATGCATTAGTTAGTACCATACGAATTAAATACTATCATAGATGGGGGAGATGTACAGTTGAAGTATTTAGGAGGAAAATAACTCAGAGGGATGATCAATGGGAGTCAAATGAAGTTGTATAGGGACAATTGACTTCCTAGCACTTGAAAAACAAATAGCACAACAACAGAGGGGTTACCGCGCTAGACATCAAAACATAGCAACAAAGCGGTAGCACATTGAAAAGAGAATGTTCATGCACACTCAGAAATGTTAGTATGACGGAGAAAGGACCAATGGGCACTAAAAGATGGAAACAACGAAAATGGTGGGTACGGAAAATAGGCGCCAATGGATGGTGGCTATCAAAATTAAACGAAAAGAACGATTGATAGGACTCCACATTAATAACACAAACGAATGGTGTCTATCAAAATTAAACTAAAATAATGATTGACAAGACTCTGAATTAATCATGCCAACTGGCGTCGACATGGGAATTCAATGGCAAGTACGCAAGAAGCGCTAGTTCATTCAAAATGAAAATTGGGTTCATCTCCGAGAAGTTTCACATGATTCCTATATAACGTAAGAACACTAGGATCATAAGGGTTATTGTGAAATTGAGAAAATCACAAAGTGACAGAGTATATGGAGAAGAGAGTGAGTTTGCATAAATTACACAGCCAACTTAGCTCGGTGGAGAAACTTTTTACCAGCATGGCACCACCCAAGCTAGGAGCATTGAGCTAGGCCTACAGACAACCTCTAAGCAACCTCAAATAACCTCAACAACAACATGGAAGTAAACAAAAACCACCTTATCCTACGGAATTTGTCAACTTGGATGAAATCCCATCGCCCAATATGGAACCAGGAAGCCCCACACCAGTGGTGGAGGAAACCCAATAGACAAAACTAGTGGGCATGGATATCGATATGCCAGAAGTAGGACAAAGCCAACAGAACCAAGATGCAGGAAATCATTTGCACTCTGAAAGCCCTGAAGAAACCCCAAGGGTTAATGGGATGATCCTAAGCGAGACAGAAACGGTTGCACCAGAAATGCCACACACACCCACACTAGAGCAGCCACAAGAGGGCGTAGTAGAAGATGTCACCGGTCAGGCAGAGGCACATGAAGAGGAGAGAAAAATGGAGGTTGGAACCTCGAGTCATCCACCACAATGGAAGGGAAAGAAGAAAGTACTAATATCACCGCATAGGAAGGCTTCCACAACCATAGTCTTACCATGCATTCCATAAGGGGTGCGTGTCACAACTAACCTGTTAGGAAGCATGGAAAACCTACGGTACTCGAATCACGATGTGACTGACACATAAAAGTTTCTGGTTTTTTCAAATAAATTTTACCTAGATACTGTGGGTATAGGACACTTTAGTGAACCAATTAACCAACCAAAACAGTGGGCAGCCAGATCGTCCAACACCGATATTCTAGGCCTATTGGAGATCTCGCACTTTGGAAGGGGCCAAGACGTAAGAAACTGCATCAAGAAGTTGATGACAGATCCCACGGAGGATACCTATGGGTGGAATAACCCATATCGATTGACATAGACCTCATCTCGGGGGGAGACACCCCCACAATTCCTCAATGACAAAAAAAAGGAGAAGGCACGGGCTAAGGAAATGAATAAGACATATGGTACAAAAAGAGGGTTGCACAGAATCATAATTAAGTGCATTACTAATGCAGCAACAAGGATGGCCAAAAAAATCATATCGTGCAAGTTAATCAAGAAGTATCATAGGGAGGAAGTCCTTGTTAGGGTATGCACAGCTACAACACAGTGTGCAGAGGGCACTGTACTTAGATGGGCCCCATACTTGTTAAATTGTTCCTGGAAGACTACAAGGACATGCACGACCTTGGGACAAAATTTCACTATTCTTGGCTACTCATCCTGATCGCCTTGCTCGAATTGAGGGAGCCTAAGTCTACATACTTTGTCAATATATCAAATCATTGCTGCACAATGTGATACCTATCATTGGGGATCACTTCAGACCCTAAAAACAAAAGTGCAAATGAGGGCATGTTAACAGTGTATTACAACAACATGTAGGAAAGCATTACCAACACTTGGAGGATTACACCAAAAGTGGTCTTGCAATATCATGTCATAGACAACTTTAGAATGACTAGGCATGAAGTATGGATCTAAGCACATAAGGATCCCAACAAGGAATGGCTACAATTGTGGGATTGCATCAAGGAAGAGGACATAGAAATGGCCATCAAGGATTGGCACGATGATTAGAGGGTTCCAAGCCTAAATCAAGAGATGTTCGTGGATAAGGAGGCTGATGTAGGGCAAGAACAAAAACCTGTAGGAGACAAAATGATGCCCAAGAAGCCAAATCTAGGTTAGAACCTAGTGCAATATAAGAAAGGGGGTGTGCCCAAGAAAGGTACCCAGGCAAGGAATAAAAACAACACCCAGTCACCATAGGAACAGGAAAAGAGATTGAGACAGCACAGGGGACCACATCAAGTGCTACTCAATAGGATCAAGGCCAAACAAAGAGGCCAATCATACAAACGGGGGGTGCGCGGAAGAAAACTAAGGCACACAAAATGCCACTAGAATATACAATCACTGAGGACGATGCAAAACTCATGGCCCAAAGGGTCTAGGACCAAACAATGAAGGATTTTGACGAAGATTGTTGCTGTGGAATTGATCAGAACAAGGTCCTTCTTAGGTTACAAACAAAAGGTATTGGGTATTCTAGATCATTTCCATTTTCATCTCCTCTGAAGAGAAGAAGTCTCACCCGAAGTGCAACTAAGACAGAAGAATAGGGTAGGGAAAGGAGAATACTTAGGTGGGTTCACAGAACCTTCAATATTCATCATGATCTTGCGGAGGAAAAACTAACTACAGAACATATCTGAGCTCATACACATAAGGAATGAAGCTAATTAGGTTGTGAAAATAATTCATACACAGAAACATCATATGGAACTTATGAAGCATAAAGAAGTATTGTAAAGATACACCTAGAAGCATAAACATGGAATGACACAATATATTTCAAAATTTTGGATCCTTATTTATATATTATCTTTAGATATTATCAGGTACAACCTCAAAGATACAAAGTAATGCTCTGTTACAGACTTCTGTCTCTAGACCCATGTCACAGAGCTCTATTTACCTAAAATGGTATACATGTTACATTTACAGAACTCAAACCTAACTTATCAACAACAGACAACAACAAGAAGAACAATCCGAACATAACAACAAGGAGAGAACCCTTTTACAATCATGAGAACCCTTTTTCAATTGTATTTATCCCATATATATAAGCTAAGTATGATCTTTTGGATTTGGGATCGCATGCTTTCTTGTTCTATTGCAACTGCTTTTGCCTTGTTGGCATTGTGCAGTCCTTTTCACAACCAATTTTTTTTACTTTTCCTCACTCTGTTGTCCAGCTTCTTCTTCAACTTGCAAAACTCATGCTAAACCAAGACTGGGACTGCAATCCTTCTTGTGTAGCTTCTCATCCAAAAATGAAGGGCCCAATAGGCTCTGACCACAAGCCTTGACTCTCCCTCAAGTCAAGTACTTGGTTCTTTCACAGCTTCTAGGAGCAACTGTTTCTTTCCCTTGTCCTCATTTTCCTCTTTGTTGTTTTCTTCTAATTGTGATTTCTCTTTCTTTGCTTCTTCAAACAAAATGCCCAACTATGGGACCAACTCCAAGGCCCGCTTCTTGACTTTCAGAAAGCTCACAACTTTATCCTGCAATTTCCTGGTAAGGAGTGAGGCCTCAAAAATGAACTATTGGGTCGCATCTATAATCCATCCTTTGGGCTTGGATGAGACCAAAGAGTTCCATTCAAAGTCTATTGTTTCATAAACTTGATGCATTTGCATATAAACCACCTGAATGACCATTTAAAAGTTGCACAACTACTTCTTGGCTACAGATTATACCTCAAATAGGGCATTCAACTCATTGTCTGCTTGTTGAATCTGATCAAAATTCTGTTGTTTCTCAAACGAATCCATAGTAGCAGCAAGTTCCTCATTCAGCACATGGATTCTATTGCGCATGTCCTCCAAAGTCTGGTTACACCTAGCGATTACTCCCATCCAATCATTGACTTCTCTGAAAATATTTGTGCACTTAGTTGTGCGCTTGTATAGTGATTTTTGGGAATTGTTTCCTTCTAGCACTATCTTCTCCATCTGCTCCTACAGCTTCTGAGGCTGCTTCTCTTCTTATTTTTGAGTCTTCCATAACTGCACTTCCAGATGCTCCACGTGAATGACCAATTGTGACCATGCTCATTGAAATAATTCAATTTGATGTTTAGGCTCTCCTGCATCACTGGCTTCTGGTAGTTGGGGTGCGACCTTTCAAATTTATGGCCAAGATTTATCAAGCCTTTCCTAAACTCTTTCTAGTCTGTTCTCCACCTAGATATTTGCATGTTATTCATATTTTTTTCATGCTTACACAAAAATTTCTTCCTCCCTTTAAAACTATGTAGACCTTTTGGCCTGCTATATCCTCTGTTGCAGTTGATCAGTTGAGGCTATGATCATTTTGACTAAGTGTGTTGCCAGCCACTATTCAAGGTCAACATATTAAAGGATGGCGTCCCTGGGTGCTAGGACCTGGAGTGGAAGTCCACTGGAAATTGAATGTTTGGAGGGAGTCTCTACCTCCTCCTCTCTTGTGGGTGGTCCTGGCACAAGCCTCAACCTCAACACTGATGGAAGGGGCATCAGAACCTTTGTTCTGGCCAGGCAGAGTTACAACAAATCTACACACTACTGAGGGTTTTGGAGAACTAGCTCCATCTGTTCCTATGCTGATGTTGTGCTTTGCCCTGAAGTTGACTCTGGTTCCTTCTGAACCTCTAGTAGCTACACCACTTTACATGCCTTCGCTTCCAGATTTGCGCTTCCCATGGCACCCTCAACCTTGGTCATTGAGGCAGTGTGCTAGGGAATTTAAACTTGCAGCTTCTCTACCATTTGAGTGTCCTTATTCTGCACAAAAGGTGTGATGTGTTGGTCCTAGTATTCAGGGTTTGGGACAGTCAATTGCAGTCTCTACTCAGGTACTTTTGGATTTGGACTAGGAAGTTCTGGTCTCTTCTCATGTAACTCTGGGCTTGTTTCTCATAGTGCTGGCCTCTACTCGGGTAGTTCTGGGGATCGAGTTGCATGGGCTCTAGATCGGTGGTTTGGGGTGGAATTTTGGTTTATGGGGGTAGCGACTAGGGTTATGGTGGTGATGGAGGGTGCTCAGTGATGGTGGTGGATGTCGAGGTGTCAGGCTCAGGGTTGTTATGGATATGTATGAAAAGGGCTACTCGAACTGCTAAAAGAGTGTGAGGGACAACAATGAGATGGGTTGGGTGTTCAGAAACTTTCTCGGAGAGATCCCCGTTCTGAGTTTCTTAGCGACTAGTTCTGTAATGAACACAATGCTAATAATTTTTTTGACATCCTTACCTGTCAATAGGGCTTTATCTGGTAGTTGCGGGAACATCGACAGTGTCCTTTTCTTGTGCTCTAATGGTTGTGTCTCCTCCTCTTCTTTGGAGTTCATCTATTTCATAGTTTCTTTCATCTGTGATTTTAGGCTTGAGCTCAGTCTTATCCTTGCTTATTTACCTCTCTTATTCAACATCTTGGTGGGAAAAACATAGTGCATCCCTGACTTGCACAGGTTGCGTTTAACTCCCAACCACGACATCACCTCCTTGTCGAAGGCCTCCTCATCCAAGTATAACAAAAACAACCATGAGTGGAATTCCTCCCTGTTGTCATACCTGGGCCACACAAAAGTATGGTATATGTTCATGCTGAAGGTTATATTCCTCGTATTGGAGTTGAGGAGCTCCTGTGGGATGCGCAACCTCTGCGTTGTTTCAATGAGCCTGTTATACCACTTGGATAATGTCGTGTTGTTGAAGGTTGTGTTCTCTGAGTCCACCCTTGAATGTCAGGGCTCAAATATATTTTCTAGGCACCCCTTATCTGCCAACGCCAATGGTATTATAGTAGGTGGCATCCACTTGAGCATTGCAAACGCAAGGTGCTTAGTGATGTTGGTGGATGGAGGGGTGTTAGGCTCAGGGTCGTCCTAAATATGTATGGCAGGGGCTTCTTGAACCACTGAGCCAGTGCGGGGGATGGGGGATGATATGGATTGGGGGTTCAGAACCTTGCTTGTTGAGACCCTCGTTTGGATTTTCTTAGCAGTTGGTTCTATAATGAACGCAATGCTAAGAATTTCATTAACATCCTTACCTGTCAATAGGGATTTCTCTGGAAGTTGCGGGAACATCGACTGTGTCCTCTTCTTTCAATCTAATGGACATGTCTCCTACTATTATTTGGATTTCGTCTATGCCGGAGATTCTTTCTTCCATATTTCTAGGCCTAATCTTAGTCCTATGCCTGCTTCTTTACCTTTATTCTTTAGCAGCTTGGTGGGAAAAACATAGTGCATCCTCGACTTGCACGGGTTGTGTTTAACTCCCAACCACGAAATCACCTCCTTGTCGAAGGCCTCCTCATCCAAGTAGAATGACAACATCCATGAGTGGAATTCCTCCCTGTTGGCATACCTCAACCACACAAAATTATGGTATCGGTTCATGTTGGAGGCTATATTCCTTGTATTGAGGTTGAGGAGCTCCTGTGGGATGACCAACCTTTGCGTTGTGTCAATGAGCCCATTATACCACTTGGATAGTTTTTGAAGGCTATGTTCTCTGAGTCTGCCCTTGAATGCCAGGGTTCAAACATCTTTGTTAGGCGCCCCTTATCTGCCAGTGCCAATGGTCTTCCAGCGGGTGGCATCCACTTGAGCATTGCAAATGTAAGAAACAAGTATCCATATGTGAAGTTACCACCTTTATCTTGGGATTCCTCACAATCCACAAGTAGTTCCTCGAACATGTAGCTACACTAGTTGAATACAACACCATTGGCGCAAAAATCCCCCACTAATAATGCATCCAATGTGCATTCTCCCTTGTAGTAAGACCTCATGAATTTGCTAGCTATGATGTAGCATCTAGTCTTGATTGTCTCAGGTAGTATGGGGTCAATTTTGGATATGTGCCCCCCCCTCTTCGTGTGGAACCTTTCATATAAGTTGGGCTCCCCTTTCTTTTTGTCATGCTTGCTGGTACCCTGGAATCCTTTATACACGTCCTCACCCTCGAGGGACAGTCTAGTAAGATGGTGTATGTCTTATGCATGGATTGGATATCTCTTATCCAACCACAAACTTTTGTCATGCACTCTATTGATCAGGAACTTGGTGCACCACACAACTTCGCCAGTGGTATCGAACACTGCTAGGTCCCTGAGGTTCATGATAGTTGAGTTAAAAAGGTTAATGAATTCATGATTTAGCACAAACTGCATGCCTCCAAACTTGCCTAGAGTGATACTCTAGAAAATGTCTATGTTCATATGGGGGAACAAGACTTCATCTGTTAAGTCGAGATTGAGGAGCTTGAACTTCTCCACCTTCCCCTTGAGATCACCTATGACCTCAACTCGGGGGTCACAGGGCTCATATGGTACTACATCTTTGGAAACAATGCTTCAGCTTCATTTAGCTCTCGACATTGTGAATTATGGATTATCAACAAATTCTGTCGAGAAACAAGGATTGGGGTCACAACTATGGGTCTCAGTATTACACAGGCTTGCTCACTCTGGAAAATTCAAAAAATATCGAAGTGCTTTCTAGGAAACAATGCGTCCTACCACGAGTTCTCAGAGCCTTATACTTGGGCTTAGCTGGAAAGTTCAGTAATAATTGTTTTTCATCATTACCCTATAGACGCAACTTGGATCTAAGTTTTTCGATGGGACTGGTTAATGTGGTAAACCCTATTGGGAAATTCTAGAATTTACTGTGCAAATTGGATAGGAACGGGGCCGATTTCAAAACTTACCATTTGATGGATGAGAATCTTAGCATGAATGCCAATGACATATTCACGTATCATGGATTTATGGCTTAACCGAATTCAGACAGGGTACCATAATAGTAATAAAGGATATGACTTGACTAGGTTAGTGTGGCACATGGACTCAGATTATGTTTGGATTAGCTCTCCCTTCGACCACAAAGGGGTCCTCGTCATATTAATGATTTTCATTAATCGATTCTTGACACTTATGATCCTACGCTATTAAGTAAGCAGTTCTGCATCAAAAAACACTTAGATAGAAAAACAAATGAACTACATGTCACGATGCAACACTGCACGCGTCAACTATATTAACTGAATTTAAAGAAATTGCAGAAAAACTCAAATATAACTAATATACATGCTCCTTCAAACTAGAGAAAAAGTCCTTTAGCTCAGTTCTGAGACATATAGGGTTTCAGGCAAGCTCCATTCACCGATCATGGCTGCAACATACCATCCAGTTGTGCAAGTCTGACTGCTCCAGAAGGTTGTATCTCTACAACTATAAATGGTCCCAACCAATGCATGCAAAACTTGCCAGGATGCTTCTAGTACCGAATTTCATAGAGTAGGACCTTGTCTCATTGTGCAAATAATTTAGTCTTAATGTTTTTGTCATGCCAAGATTTTTGCCTTGTTTTCTCAACTAACTGATGGAAGTCTGCTAAAAACCTATTCTCTTCAAGTTCTTGTAACTCCATGAGTCTCTGTGCAACTAATTCTTCCTCCGACATGTCTGTGATTTGTGCAATGTACAAACTTGGAGTAATGAATTATGTAGGCACCAAAGCCTCTTTCCTGTAAACTAGTTGAAATGGAGTGTACTTGTTGAGATTCTTTGTGGTTTTCATGTAATCCCATAGTACTTCTAGAACTCTATCATCCCGATCTTCCTTGTTTTCACTACAAAGCTTCGTTATCCATCTCTTCAGAATCTTGTTAAAAGATTCTACTGTTCCATTGGCTTGTGGGTGATAGGGGATACTTTCATGATGATGGATCAAGAAATTTGTTGTAATATTTTCAGACTCCTAGGACATCCAAATTGAGTGATAATATTTTCAAAAATGAACCTAGTAGCAGTATTGGTCGAACAATACTAAACAATTGTTGCCTCAGCCCAACGTGTAAGGTAGTTAGTTGCGGTAATAATGTACGTATCCTTTGAATTCTTATCTGTGGGGTTGATCGACCCAACGAAGTCAACTGCGACTTCTCAAATTCTTGTAAAGCTCAAACTGGTTGAAGTGGTAATTCATCTCGTCGAGATGGCTTACCCACTCTTTAGAAAAACATCTCATGATCTAGCATATACCTTTACATTCTTGAAGAGCATGGCCCACCATAGTCCAACTTGGAGAACTTTCTTTGCAGTGGCCTTTCCTCCCACATGACCTCCCACAATTACATTGTGGCACTCCCACAGTATATCCTGTCTTTCATGATCCAAGACATATCTCCTGAGGATACTATCGAGTCCCAATTTATAAAATTTCCCTACAATCAACTGATAGTTCGCTACTCTAACCACCATATGGAGTTTCTGGGTTGCAGAGTATGTTTCTAGGAAGGCTCCTATACTTAAGAATACTGCTATGTCTTCTAGGTACTCTGGTTTGGCCTCAACCCGGAATAGGTCTGCATCTGGGAGATGATCATCGACTGCTCCACCACTTTCCCCTGACTCTAGTCTATATAGGTGATCTGGCCCTACATTACATCTTCTAGGATTAATGATCACTTCATAATAAAATTCCTGAAATAGTAGCAACCATCTACAAATTCTCCCTTCCAACACAGGTTTGTTAACTAGATATTTTAATGCAGAATTATCAGTAAAGAACTTAAAATGAGAACCTAGCAAATAGTGTCTAAATTTCTACAAAGCATAAATCATAGCTAAACCCTCCCTTCCTGTCATTGTATATTTGTGCTTAGCTTGCAATAACTTCCTGCTCACAAAATAGATAGGATTATTCATGGATCCATCTCCTGGTTGTGCTAAGATAACTCCTTAGGCAATAACTGAAGCATCTACGTGGACGTGAAATTTGTTTTCCCAATTCATAAATATTAGAATAGGTGTTGTACTAAGATTCTCCTTTAGGGTTTCAAATGATTTATCACATTCCGGGGTCCATCGAAAAACTTTGGCCTTCTTTAGTAGATTTTCCAGTGGTTCAGTAATATTTTCATATCTTCTGATGAACCTGCGATAGTACCCCGTGTGCCCCAGCATGGAAGGAAACTACTTAGAACTCGTAGGTGGTGTCATTCTCACAATAACTGCAACTTTGGATAGGTCTACTAGTACTCCTTTTCGGCATACTATGTGGTCCAACAAATTTCCTTGTGGCACACATAAGATACACTTTATGAGGTTCGATGATATCTACAATTTCCTACATCTGTCAAACATCAGATGTAGTAGCACTACATGTTCCTTGAGTAGGCTATATACTGTCCAATCATCCATATAAACTTCTATAAACTTGTGAATAGATTCTCAAAAAAATGCTATTACAATCCTAGAGAAAACTGCAGGGGCATTATTTAGGCCGAAATTCGAATGGAATCACATTGTAGAAAAATGACCCCCATTTTGTTATGAATGTGGTCTTGTTTTTGTCTTATACAACAATCCTTACTTGGTAATACCTCGAAAATCCATTTGTAAATGAGTAATATTCTTTCCCTGCAACTTGTTCTAGCACCTCATCAGTAAAAGGTGTTGGAAAAGGGTCATGCACACAGGCATAGTTAAGAATTCTATAGTCTACACAGACCCTGATATCCTCTGTACCTTTCTTGCTCGGGATGACTATTGGGCTGACCCATTCTACTTCTTCTACTACAAAAATAAGTCTAGCTTCCACCATCTTTTCTATTTCCCTCTTAACCTTCTCTTTCACTCTGGGGTTAAGGCGGTATGGTCTATGCATCACAGTCTTTGATCCTATTTTTAATTCAATTTTCATTTCTCCCATAACTCCTTTGATCCCTTTTAACTCTAAAATTGTCTTTGGGGATAAATCCTCATATTCCTGCAACAAACTCTGTATTTCTTGACTAGTTTTCTCATCCTAGTAATCTCCCACCATAGCCATCTTAGTTTACATGGTGGTCCCTATGTTGACTTTGTGCAACTTCAATGGGTGATTATAAGAACCATCAATCTGACTGTGTATGATGTTCTGGATTTCTCTGTTCCCTTCTGTTTCTTTAATGTCTAAGTTTCTCAATTATTCTAAATCATTTGGGCTTTCCAAATCCTTCTCAATCTTATAGCATTATATAGGTCTCTTTTCCAAGTTTAGGTGAAGATTAGTCTAAAGTTCTCAGCTATGCTTTTCACATACCACTAGGTCTGATTTTTTATTACTATTGTTTATAAAAATGAATTCTTTAACTCTTTTCAGAACTACTTCAAGCTCAGGGTACTTACTTGTAAACGATAAGTCCTTGCAAAAGTGATATTCCAACGTTTGCCAGTCGTTGGTATGTCTTATGGTGTCATGTACCCACTACTTAAATCAATTTTTTTTTTTGTTGATTTTTCAATAGCGAGAATCCCCGAAGCTTGCATCAGCAAAATGCCAATCCTGAGCAACGGGTCTTTCATTCGCCTATACAGCTCTCTATACCTAACCGTGGTCTTTTCCTGATGACAATTTCAGGTTTTAGGGGTTTTTTCCTTTCTAATGTCGAGGGTTCCTATACCCTCGATCCTTTGATCTTCGATGTGAGTCAACGTTGACTTTTTCCCTGGCTATCGGGTTTCCTTCTATCACGATTTCACCATTCACGATGTTAACAATTGGAATTTCCAACTCCCGAACCCTGATGTGTCGATACCCCGATGCATGTGTGGGCTGACTTTTCAACAGTTCCATCACCTCGTCGGTATTTCAGAATTTGCGGGATCACGAATCCTGATGCCAAATGATTCAAGACTTACCTTTTCCCGATCCCCGATATGGTGTGCCACATGTCCTCCACTTCTCCGGCTGTGGCCCACACATCCTTCCATCGGGATATCACATTTCGCGATTCCAAGTTGCAAGAGTTTCTTACCTTTGAAATCCATGATGCTTCAAACTTCGACTCCTTTGCGACCTCCTGACATGTGTCCCCATAGATGGACGGTTCTGATCTTGTCGGGATATCGTAGATCGTGATTCCAAGTGGTAAGATTTCTTTGTTCTCGCAAACCCAGATTCTCTGATGCTCGATTTATTTGGATCTCCTAACACGCGTCCTCAACTATGGATGGTTCTGATCTTGTCGGAATATCGCAGATCGCGATTCCAAGCGGCAAGATTTCTTTTTTCTCGCAAACCCCGACCCACAATATGCCAATAGATGGCCTCCCTGTCAGGAATTTTCCCGGTGGCGCTCGATCACTGCCACGTGTCCTTTTAGATGGATGGTCCTGATTCCTTCAGGATTTCGATACTTTTAAAGTCCCCATTCTCAAAGCCTCAGGAACTCCGATTTCCCGATGCCGAATGTCATGACTCTCTACAGATTTCAGACACCTATCTCCCTAAACGGACGGTTCAGATCTTCCCGGCGTTTCGACACTTGAAGTGTCTCGATTTTATTGTCCTTGAGAATCCCGATATGCCGATGGCTAGACTCCCGATGGTAACCCTCAGACAGCTCCGGTCCGATCCGATGGCTGACAGGTAATTGGACCAAGATCTAACGGTCTAGATCCGTCCTTCTTGCCCACGCTCCAAAGACTAAACTCCGAGCATCTTAACCCAATCCAACGGCTCAGATTGTCCCGCCTTATGCATCTTCCACTACTTCGAGGATGTGGAAAGATCACTGGTCCAAATGTTCTCTTGGGTCTTGGGATCTACGATCCCGATTTTCCTCGTTGTTCACGACGATAGAGGGAAAAAGGAGCAAGGTATGTAATGCCCTCGTTACTTCCGTCAATATAAAGGTCATGAATGGCTATGGGTCATCTGACGAGATATCATCCGTCGACTTGTTACATATCCCTAGACTACTACCTCAAAACCTTAAGAGGTTCGTTCCTCCTCGTACAGGGTTAATAAGACTTGCACATTCAAGTCCTTTTTCTGGGTTCTTGGTGAACCTTTCTAAGGAGGGAATCTCTATGAAGAGATTCATACCGGGGCATTTCCGAAGGAATATAAGAGTAAACAGCTTGTCGAGAATGGGCTGGGCTCCTAACTTAGTTAGACTCATGCCTAGTTAAATTCATTTATCAACATAAGCCATGTGTGGTCTTTTTGTTATAAACATATATCTAACATTACTTATCAAAACACTGCACATACATTCTTATGCTATAATTGTTCACTATTTCACAGTTTATGAGCATGTATGTCATCATATGAATTTCAAGATGTAATATGAGAAAAAAACTTATCAGAAACAACTTCAGAAGTGGGTGCGACTACTGAGAGGGGTGCTTGTTTCCACCCAACCGTAGGCATAGCGACTCCCAGCGGATTTACCACTAGCCACCCCCGAGTCGAGACCACGATGTTGTTGAGACTGCATCTCTCTGTCTTCCAGTGACCATGAGCGAAGGTTGCAATCCCTCCTCTCTGCTATCACTCACTCTGTGTAATGCCAGAGTTCCCCTCGCGACTGCTCTCTCAATCGCTTCTGCCATACGCCTTATCCTCTCGTGAGGTTGCATGTGGCGCGATTACCCTCGCACTGGTCAGTCATGATGGCTCTAGGGATAGGTGGTTCACCTCCCCATCCCTCATCAAGCCATCAACCTACTAGCCTGCAAGGCATTAATTCAGGGCTAGCGAGCCACTTTTGGTTCTCCGGGCAAGTGGAGTCCAAATACGGTATTTTATTCTCGGTGGAAGTTAATGCCCCCTTTCCAGGTGCCCTCTACCGCCATCGTGGTCTCTTTTCTGCACATCCCCTCTCAGTAGTCCTGCAATAAGTTCAAAATGCCATTCACATTTATTGACCTTTTCCTCAAGGTCCATTTACATCACATATTCTCATTTATGAGTTTTCCATAGTTCTTGGCCAGTCCAGTTATATTTAGAAGCTGGGGGAAACAGGGTGTTACAATTCCCTCCCCCTTAAAAGGAACATCGTCCTCAATGTTCTTATCTATCGTCATGTATTGCATGTACAGAAGTAAACAAAATCGGATATGCCTGTCTCATGGCATCCTCCATTTCCCATGTAGCCTCATCTGGGCCAAAATGTTTCCACTGCACCTTGACTTGTGCAATGGTTATGTTCCAGAGCGGGGTTTCCTTTCTGTCCAGTATGCATTGGGGTTTTGGTAGAAATTCTCCCTCCGGTTCCACCTGGATAACAGACCAGTCAATTATATGATTAGCATCATGTACATATTTCTTCAATAATGAAACATGGAAAACATTATGTTCTTTTACTGTGGGAGGATGTGCTAGCCGATAGGCTACAGGTCCCACTCTATCTAGAACCTCAAAGGGTCCACAATACTGAGGTGCCAATTTGGCACAAGCTCCCATTTTCAGGGAACTCCTTCTGCGCTTAATTCTGAGATATACATGGTCTCCCATTTTGAACTCTCTTGGAGTTCTCTTTTTATCAACATAACTTTTCTATCGGTTCTGAGCGACCTTCGAATTTTTTTTTATCTGAGTCACTTGCTGTTCCATTTCTTTCAACATATCGGGTCCAATAGAAATCCTATTTATAGGATTACTTCAGCTGACTGGAATATTACACTGTCTACCATATAGGACCTCGAAGGGACTCATTTTTAAGGACGCTTGATAGCCATTGTTGTAGGCAAATTCTACCAATGGCAGGTTGTCTTCCCATTTCCTGGGTTGATGCATTACATGCATTCTTAACATATCCTCTAATATCGGATTTACTCTTTTTGTCTGTCCATCGGTTTGAGGGTGATAGGCGGTACTAAACAACAATTTGGTCTCCAAACCCGTCATCAGTGATTTCCAAAAATTTGAAGTAAATTTTGTGTCTTTGTCAGATATTATCTCCTTCGGCATACCGTGCAGTCGGAACACCTCCTTCATGAAGATCTGGGCGATATCTATCACCTTACAGGTCGATTTGATGGGGATTAAATGAGTAGACTTACTCAATTTATCCACCACCACCATAATGGCATCATTATGTTTGGTTGAAGTCTGTAACCCAGTGATAAAATCCATGGAGATGGTTTCCCATTTCCATTTTGGGATGGGTAAAGGGTGTAGTAGTCCTGCTGGGTGTCGATGTTCTTCTTTAACCTGTTGACATTCTATGCATTGGGCCAAATATTTGGCTATGTCCCTCTTCAAGCTAGGCCAATAAAATTGTTTCCGGGTGGCAGTAATCATTTTCTGGTATCCTAGGTGACCAGTGTAGGGTATTTTGTGTAGTTCATCCATGATGAACCTCTTCAAGTCATCACAATTGGGAATGTACAGTCTATCTCTGTAAGTGAGCAGGCCTCCTTCGGTCATCTGATAGCCTTCATATTTTACTCTAGTGGGTTCTTTCTGTAGGTACAGGGTAACATTTCGAACGAAGGGATCTGTCTCTTGTGCCTTCTTGACTCTATTCTTAACATCAGTCTCGCAGGTACTCACTGCTGCCAAGTGAATTATTCTCATGCTTCTGCTGAGGGCATCGACCACCCTATTCTCTTTCCCTTTAATGTGTTTGATTTCAAAATCAAATTCGCTAAGGAGGGCCATCCATCTGTCTTGTCTAGCATTGAGCTTGGGTTGATCAAACAAATACCGCAATCCACAGTGATCTATCATCAGTACAAACTTCCTTTCCAGGAGGTAATGCCTCCACATTTTCAAGGCATGCACTATGGCAGCCAGTTCTAGATCATGAGTCACATAATTGACTTCATGCTCATTCAATTTTTGGGATTCATAGAAGATCACCTTTCCTTCCTGCATAAGGACTCCTCTGAGCCTTCCTTACAGGCATCTGTACACACAAGGAAGTCAGCTTTTGGGTCAGCGATTTTCAACACGGGTGCATGGGTTAGTAGATGTTTCAAGGTTTGAAATCTTTCTTCACATTGCTGTGTCCACAGGAATTTTGTCC
>JZKD02S1720911.1:294696-312086 GCA_000966675.3 Picea glauca
GAGTAGATTTAGTGCAGGTAGATAAGACCATTAAGTCTAGATTTGACAATTTAGCTTTTGAGGGGGAAAACAGGATATAGACACCCTCCCTTGTATTATTGTAGAGGCAGTATCAACATTAGCATTGAGGAGAAGGAAGGAGAACAAACAGAGAGTTGGTGGAGAATCCCCATGTACAGATATTGAATTAATAGAGGAATTTGATTCAATTTCATGGCTATGATTATTCTCTGTATACTGTTAACCTTATGTTGTTGTATGCTTTGTTATTGTTATGCTTTCATTATATATGCTGCATATGTGATCTCATGGCAGATTAGAAATCTGGGGGAAAGGAGAGAATGAGTTTCGCTTATTCCACTGATTGAACCAGGAGATTCCTGCATAGAGTGCAGTTGAAATCTTCTGCATAGAGTGTGTAGAGGAGGTTCAATAGGAGAACTCTTACTCTCATCCACCAGGAGCGACTAAGTTGAATCCCATCCCATGGATGTGATTGTCCTTTGTGTATTGTTGGGATTATGCCTTTTTATCTTTGTTTCTGGTTATATCCTTCTTTCGTATGCTGTGTACGTGATTATGTGGAAGAATTAGAAGCTGAGTGCCTGAGAGAATGAGTTCAATTGTTTCTCTGCTTAAGCCAGGAGACTCCTGCATCGAGTGCAGTCGAATACCTCCGCATAGAGTGCGTTGAGGAGGCTAAGTAGTTGAACTTTGGTTCTCTTTAACTCAGAGTCGTTTTGAGTTATTCGAGCCGTGCAGGTGAGTGCAGGTCGGATTGGAGTCTCAGAAGCAAGTCTGAGAACAGAGAGGCCAGAGTCCTGTGACGGGGACAGTGCAGAGTCCGGAAAGACTTCAACCCTGGAAAGCGTTGGAGGTCGAGCACAAGGAGTGTGTTCGAGAAATCTCTGAAAAAGTCTGAGTTGGTAAAAGCCCTGGCGGGATAGCACCTTAGTTTCCACTTGCATTGGATAAAGGTGGGGAACGGAGAAACTCTTCAAGAGGAAGAGAATTGACGACTTGAATCATCGTGAAGAATCACTGAGATCACGACCTGACTCGTAGGTCAGATGCATCGGGAGTTCGTGACGGAAGATTCTTGTTTCTTATAGGGAAAGGTCACAAGGAGGCGAAACGTGACGTCCCAGAATGTTTGCATGATGTACGTCGGGATTTGATGATGTGACAAGTGATCTCGGGATATCGGATCTCGGGGTTTGGAGGCCTCAAAGTCTGACCCCGGAAGTGACGAGTGGGCGAGGTCGCGAGATTCCGAGTCATCGGCATCTCGGCACTTCGGGTCTCGGGGTTTGAGCATTCGGTGGCATAGAATCATGAGTCGCGATAGCGCGAGGACCCGATATGCCGAGACAGGGTCAACGTTGACCGGAAGTATCGGGTCTCGGAACCCGAGAGTCAAATTCCCTGTCGCGGAATTCACGAAGCCGCGAAAACCGATCCTTTGTTAGAGTAAGAAGCGAGGATCGCCGGAAGTAACTGTGGGTAAAGAACTCCCGAGGGAGTTGGAAGAGTGTCAACTCTTTGGGCCGTGGAGAAAGAGAAGGTCCTGGCGGGGTGACCGTGCCGCCGAGGGTGGGGTTGCGTCAATAGTGTATTTCTTTAGTTCAATCACTGCATAGTTGTCATAGGCCCAATAAATACCAAGTAGGAAAGGATAAGGGTCCTTATCCCCCATGATTTCAATAACCTCAAAATCAGATACAATAGTCACTCTCGCAACATCTATTTCAACATTCTCTAGTCTTCCTATTGAGAAAATACAATATTGGTTGGAAATTCTTAGCTGGATTGGTGAATATGTCAACTAGGGTTTTCCTAAGGCTTCCCCAGTCTTTTTAGGCAATATTTTAACATCAAATCCTAGATCTAACATAACATCCTTAATCTCAAAATTGTCTAGTTGGGCTATTAGTCTGAATTCTTGTATGGTTCATACTTTCCTTGTTTGCACTCTCTGAGTACTCTTCTTGGGAAGATTAGTCCTTATTCATTCTTTCGTGGGTTATTCAATCTATAAAACTAGGTATAGTGCATTGAGAAACTTTTTTGTTAACTCATCATTCCAAAGGATATCAAAAAATAGCGGAAACCAAAGGTTAACTACATTTTGTGGTTGCTCAGGTTGTCTCATTGTGACTACAAGGTTTCTAGGTGCAGGGGGTGAAGCAGGGACTTGCACAATCTTAGGGTAAACAATAGGATGAGGGGGTTTCTCTTGCGTCTCAAGGCTAGGGATATTATAAAATAATTCTATGGCATTTTTAAAGAACAACTTATGTTTGAGAGGATCATAGCTGTCTTCTTTAGGTGTTGCTTTTGGATCTGAGGTAAATTATCAGCATCAAATCCAGTCTTTGCCCCTCCTCGAGTGACGATATTAAGGTTGGGAAGTTTTCCTCTAATAAATATATTGATTTTTGAACTGATGAGGTTATTTCCTCATTGACATACCTAATCTTCCCATTTTTCAATTAGTTTTGGGCAGTCTTTAGTTGCGTTCCCATTGGTTCTGTAATGAGAGCACCATGGCCGCCTCAGATGAGGACAATATCTAGCCATATGGCCTTGCTCATCATAGTTGTATCATCTTCTTGGTCCTATTCCCCCAGTTATTCCTCCTCTGATGTCTCCTATGGCTCCACCTCCTTGACCTCTTCCCGGTCCTTGAGGGGTTTCATTCACCCTAAATGTTGTTTGATCCAACCTGTCCTCAAGTGCATCCAACACTCTACATTGATTGGTAGTATGTGTGGTAGATGTGAAAAAATACAATGTACAATATTTGGTACTTTTGAATCTTCTCTATAAGTGCTCATATTTTCCATTGTAGTTGCGCCAAATTTTCATCTATTGGGGGTCTGGTGTAATACCCCAAGGACAAGCCCCAATTATGTCTATATATTGTAAACAATTTTTGTAGAGTGGTGAGCTAAGAAATTGTAAGTTGGTAAGCTTATGCACAAGTAGGTCGAAGAGCCTAGGTGTTAAAGGCCAGGAGCCTGATTTTGTATATGTAATTATGCAGATCATTAATAAAATATAAAAAAATCACTACATGTAGACTGACCACGAATAAATAGTGATGGGGGACTAAGCTTCCACAAGGCTAGTTAAGGGAGAGGAGGCTAAGTGTTAGACCTAGGGGATAAGATAGGGGGCTTATCTCTAGAGGGGATAATAATTTATTATTATTTCATAAAAGGCTAAGGTGGAAAATTGTTGAGTGTTGTCTTGATTTTCTGGAAAGGAACGTATGTTAAGTGGAGAGCATGCACCTCCAGGAAGACAGGTGTCGAACTGGGCTCATGCAGATAAAACCCAAGAGCCAAACCAAGCAGGGGGTTCGTTCTCCATTCTTCCATATGTTGTCTGAACCATTTTGGTTATGCATATGCAATTGCATAATCACACACCCGGTCTACCATACTCCACTTGATATTACTGGAATCCTTTCCCAGAACCCGTAATGTCTTTGCACTGGACCTACGGATAGACACACACCTCTGAGAATACAATCTGTGAATCCAACCCATGTCTTCTGTGATGCTTGAGCATACAGAATTGTCTATGCCATGTGTGTCATAGTTGTTGGTTGTTGTGGCCTTGCAGCTCCTTAGCTGAGTGTGTCCTGTCACCATCATATATTCCTTCCCGAGCCTTTTTTTTTCCTCCTGGTGCTGGAACGAAGTTGAAGATGAAAGTTTTCGGGTATGTGTGCAACACTCTCTCCAGGTGAGGGAGGTGGTTGTGGTTGAAGAGGCACATTGTCAAGCCTATGGGAAATTCTCTCCAGGTGAGAGAGTGTATTGAGGAAATGAGAACTACTGGAAGGGGTCCTGTAGCTACTACAGAGCTATAAGAATTATGGTCTGACATGTTGTTGAAGCCCAAGGAAAGGGAGGTAAAGCAGCCGATGGACTGTCCTATGTGACAGTGAAGGTGTATACTCCTGGGGTGGGACATGAATTTGGGGAATATGAGTCTATGAGCAGTGGGCATAAGTGCCTCCTGGGAGAGAATCCTTTATCATAAACTGTGTGTCTTTCTGCTGACCTTGCATAGCCTAGAAGTCCCTTGCATGGTGGAGCTTAGTCCCAACTTGGGGGTGGCCTACTGCTGAGAGTGATGAGCAATGCGGTCTAAGGCTGGGAGGTTCATGGAAGGTTTGCAGGCAGTTGGTGGTGTTATTCTAGTTGAAACGATAGGTATAATTCATGTGCTTAATTTTACATTATGCATACCTATGATAATTCAATATTATCATGTATTCTATTGTGTATATGAATTACTGTTTATTCTATTTGAATCTGTATGGAAACAGTAACTCTGTGTTGTGTGTTTTAAATTTATTAAAATGCATGTTATATATATATGTGTGTGTGTGTGTGAATGTTCCAGAGTAGTAGCGTTGCCCGGCTTGTTGGTGACTGGGGATGTTTCAATATGGTATCAGAGCCCAAGGTTTCAATATAAAGCCTAGATGGAATGGATAAGTGATCATTCAAGCCGAGGTTCCAAGAGGAAATTGTGTCTGGAGCACTAATTTCAGACCTCAGAACCTCCCTGAGTGCCAACAAGTTACCTTGGTTGTGTTAAGAATATCAAAAGGAGTAGTGGTGTTTTAGAACCACGATAGAAGTGGTATTGGGCCATAGAGTAAGGTGGGTCATGGGATCTGTTCAGAAGGAATGAAATCCCCTTTTACGATGGTCATATCTAGGGAAGGTGTAAGAGGGATATCCTGGAAGCCTTTCGGAGTTCGAAAATCGAGAGAAGCGAAGTGCACTGAGGTACAAACTTCTAAAATCCAAAGCTTCGAGGTCCTAGAAAGGATATACATCGTAGATCTAAGGGGAGAGTTCGAATTTTAGATACTGAGAATTCATGCTCAGGTTAGTTGTGAGAACCCTTCGGAATTTCATGAAGTTGGAAGATGGGAAGTGAAGAGAGGTGAACATCACTAAAGCAAGAAATCACGAAGTGGATCTCGACCGTTGGTTGCGGAAGAGATAAGGATCGTCGATGATCCGGGGAGAGTTCAAAACTGTGGAATCAGGATAAATGGAATGTGTTGGTGCACAAACTTCAGAAGCCCAAAGTTTCAAAGTGAAAGGGTAGACATGGTGGGGCCGGATGGCATCACTTGGGGTGATGTGAACTTCCTAAGCATACCATGTGTCATTGCCTTATTTGGTGATAGTTGTACTATGTGGGCTCGGAGGATAGAGAAGCCAAAAGTTCAAAAGTTGCGATATTGGAAGGAAGAAAGTGTGAAGGCTTCAGACACCTGAAGCTCTGAAGTTCCGAAGCTTCAATGACAAAAGTTCCACTGCAAATTTCAACCATTGGATGTTGGGTAGACGTGGACCGATGATGATCTGGATTATTTTCGACACGAAACGAGAGCAGAGATATAACACAGAAATATTCAGAGATATTGCAAGAGAGACAACAATATAATAGAGATATAGAGAAAATATAACAAGAGTTACATATATACAGTAATACATGATTTCTATTAATGAAATAAATGTACAGAGACTGTAAAAGTACAAAGTGAAAGACTCGCTAGAATGGTGGTAGCTTATCTCTAAGAAGAGATGTTGTGGCTACTCGAATTCGCAAGAAGATGATTAAAATGATGCTCTGAAGGCCTTTTTACAATAAGAATGAATTCCAAAAACCATAGACATCCAAAAACCTAACCCTAAGAGATGAAGCGCCAAAAGTCATGTGGGCCCCGTTTGGGTAAGTGAGTACGTCAACTTCTTGGGGTCGTAACTTTTGCATACGATCTCCGTTTTAGGTGTGTGATAGCTCGTTGGAAAGGTATCCTCGAGGAGATTCATTTTTAGGGCTCAATCATGCCTTTGGCTATTATTGAGAACCTCAAACATGAAAAACCTTCATTTGGACCCTCAAAATGGCCCTGAAAGTTAAAACCTGCTAAAAATAGTAAATTGTCAAAATTGTTAGAAAACTGTTTTGAGCCATTTGGAAAAGGTGGGTTGCCACTGATATCCATCTGGATCAATCCTCCCTCCTTAGGAAGCAATGGTCTCCATTTCATTGAGTTCCCGGGGGAGAGGGGAAAGCGATTGCTGAATTTGAATCTTGGTGATCTACTTGCCTTGCTAGAGAAGTGGCATTGCTTAGCTTGTTGAAGGCTATCATAAACCTTTGGCTGGAAGGTTTGGACCTTTTTAACCAATCTGGCTATTTTAGATGACTGTGTGGAGAAGGAATCTTTGTGCTTTGTTACAACCTTGTCGATTTTCTTCTATTGGATAGAAGGTGCATGGGCCGAAGTTGTGGTGGTTGAAGTATCCTTTTGTTCACCTTTTGAACAGATTATGAAGAAGATGAATTTTTTAGTATGATATACTACCTTGCAGCAATGTTTAGGTGGGGCAGTAGTTGGAACTACCTCTGGTATTCTATAGAGATGACCCCCCCAAAGTAACAATGACACTACGAGGTCGAGACTCATAAACAACATGGTGTCTCCACATATATGGTTGGCCCAAGAGAACATCACATACATCTAATGGGGAAACATCACATAATACCTCATCCTTGAAGGGATGGATGTCGTATGACAATCGACACTACTAGCTGACACAAAGATCTCGTCCTTGGTGAAGCCACCCAATGTTGTATGGCTGCAGGTGTGGTGTTGTCGACAATCCCAACTGTTTGACGACCTCTGTTGAGATGAGGTTCTTTTGGCTTCCACTATCAACAATAAAATGCAGCAGAGTCCCCTTCACCCACATCTTCGAATGAAAAAGGTGCTCCCCCTCTTCTAGATCTGTTGGTTCTTCTGGTTGAATTGACGTGGTTGCGACAATAGCAGTGGGGTATGCGTCGATGATCTGTCTATTACCAGTATTTTCATAATCATATTCTGAATCAAGGTTTGGCTCCTTTTCTTTGATCTCGACCACCAATGACTGTTTTGAGTGACATTCCTCAGTGTTGTGCCATGGGCTTTTGTGGAAATCACAACATTTTCTGGTGTCCTTCTTTGTCTTCCCGTGACCCTTCTTTTCCTGTGTCTTAGACTAGTTTTTAGGAAGCTGTTTGTTAGGGTCGTATTTATCATACTTTGGATGTTTCGGATTTCCAGGCCCAAAATCCCATTTTTTTTGGTGCTTAAATTTCTTCTCAATTTTAACAGCATATAGATAAGCAACACCAAGTGATGAGATGTCCAGAAAATCCATTTCAGTTTGTATGTATCTGTGTAGAGCCCCACTGTATTTCAGAACCAAATGTTGGTCAGAGTCTTTGATACCCAGCTTAGTGTGCAAGGTATGGAAGGTATTAGTGAAATCTGGAATTGCTTGGCCACTCTCTTGCCGTAGTGTGGTCCATCTCGTGTATTGGTCCTCATAGTTACCAACAGGGTAGTACTATTCCTTTACCGCATCCACAAAAAAATCCCAAGTGGGCTCGACCCCATATATTCCAGACTCCTCTGTGGAAATCTGCTCCCAGTAAGTTTCCCACCAATGTTTGACATGGGGGATAGCCTTAAGGAGTGTGAAGGTGATCTTTTCCTTGTCGAAAAAATTATGAACAAAGAAATAACCTTCTAGCAGATTTCACCATTTATCTAGGGCATCTGCATCTATTTGACCTTCAAATATAGGAATATCAAAATTAACTTGTACCTTGAAAGGCAAGGTGCCTCCAAAGTGGTCTCTTTATGAATATGGGTCTGATTCTATCGAGAGGCATTGAAGGATGTGGGAAAAGTTCTTCATCATTTCATCCCTTTGTCGTGTGAGTGCTTGCTCAAGCAACAGACCGATAGGATCATATGCTCCGTCGTTTTTCTTTTCTTTCACCATTGAGGGTTTCTTGGGTGTGCGAGAGTGATTGTCCTCAAGAGAGACAAGCTCGAGACCCAACTTTCTATACTCGGACCTCATCGGGGACATGCACTAAAAAACAATCAAGAGCAACCTGCTCTGATACCACTGATCCAGATTATTTTTGGCACGAAACGAGAGCAGAGATATAACACAAAAATATTCAGAGATATTGAAAGAGAGACAAAAATATATCAGAGATATAGTGGAAATGTAACGAGAGTCACAGATATACAGTAATACATGATTTCTATTAATGAAATAATAGTATAGAGACTGTAAAAGTACAAAGTGAAAGACTCGCTAGAATGGTGGTAGCTTATCTCTGAGAAGAGATGTGGAGGCTACTCGCATTCACAAGAAGATGATTACAATAAGGCACTGAAGGAATTTTTACAATAAGTAGGAATGCCAAAAACCTAACCCTAGGAGATGAAGCGCCAAAAGTCATGTGGGCCCCATTTGGGTAAGTGAGTACATCAACTTCTCGAGGTCATAACTTTTGCATACGGTCTCCGTTTTAGGTGTGTGATAGCTCGTTGGAAAGGTATCATCAAGGATATTGATTTTGGGTGCTCAGTAATGCCTTTGGATATCATTGAGAGCCTTTATATAAAAAAACATTCATTTGGACCCTCAAAATGGACCCAGAAGTTAAAACATGCTAAAAATAGTAAATTGTCAAAATTGTTAGAAAATTGTTTTGAGCCATTTGGAAAAGGTGGGTGGCCACCGATATCCACCTGGATCAATCCTCCCTCCTTAGGAAGCAATGTTCTCCATTGTGTTGAGTTCCCCGGGGAGAGGGGAAAGTGATTGCTGAATCTGAATCTTGGTGATCTGCTTGCCTTGCTGGAGAAGTGGCGTTGCTTAGTTTGTTGAAGGCTATCACGAACCTTTGGCTGGAAGGTTTGGAACTTTTTAACCAATCTGGCTATTTTAGATGATTGTGTGTAGAATGAATCTTTGTGCTTTGTTGCAACCTTGTTGACCTGCTTCTATTGGATAGAAGGTGCTTAGGCCAAAGCTGTGGTGGTTGCAGTATCCTTCTGTTCACCTTTTGAACAAATTGTGAAGAAGATGAATTTTGTAGTATGAGATACTACCTTGCAGCAGTGTTTAGGTGGGGAAGTAGTCAGAACTACCTCTGGTATTCTGTAGAGATGACCCCCCAAAGTAACAATGGAACTACGAGGTCGAGACTCATAAACAACATGGTGTTTCCACATATATGGTTGGCCCAAGAGAAAATCACATACATCCAATGGGGAAACATCATATAATACCTCATCCTTGAAGGGATGGATGTCGTATGACAATTGAAACTACTGGCTGACATGAAGATCTCATCCTTGGCGAAGCCACCCAATGTTGTATGGCTGCGGGTGTGGTGTTGTCGAAAATCCCAACTATTTGATGACCTCTTCTGAGATGAGGTTCTTCTAGATTCTTCTATCAACAATAAAATGCAGTGGGGTCCCCTTCACCCACATCTATGAATGAAAAAGGCGCTCCCTCTCTTCTGGATCTGTTGGTTCTTCTGGTTGAATTGCCGCAGTTGCGACAATAGCAGTGGGGTCTGTGTCGATGATCTATCTTTTAGTAATATTTTCATAATCAGATTTTGAATCATGGTTTGGCTCCTTTTCTTTGATCTCGGCCACAAATGACTATTTTGACCGACATTCATCAATGTTGTGCCAGGGGATTTTGTGGAAATCGTACCATTTTCGGTGTCCTTCTTTGTCTTCCCGTGACCCTTCATTTCCTGTGTCTTAGACTGGTTTTCAAGAAGCTATTTGTTAGGGTCGTATTTATCATAATTTGGATGTTTTGGATTTCAAGGCCCAAAATCTCGTTTCTTTTGGTGCTTAAATTTCTTCTCGATTTTAACAGCATATCGATAACTAGCACCGAGTGATGAGATGTCAAGAAAATCCATTTCAGTTTATATGTATCTATGTAGATCCCCGCTATATTTCAAAACCAAATTTCACTCAGAGTCTTTGATACCTAACTTGGTGCACAAGGTATGGAAGGTATTGGTGAACTCTGGAATTTCTTGGCCCCTTCTCTTGCTACAGTGTGGTCCATCTCGTGTATTGGTCCTCATAGTTGCCAATAGGGTAGTAATGTTCCTTTACCGCGTCGACAAAAAAATCCCCAGTGGGTTCGACCCCATATATTCCAGACTCCTCTGTGGTAATCTACTCCCAGTAAGTTTCCCACCAATGTTTGACATGGGGGAGGGCCTTAAGGAGTGCGAAGGTGATCTTTTCCTTGTCAGAAAAATTATGAACAAAGAAATAACCTTATAGCAGATTTAACCATTTATCTAGGACATCTGCATCTATTTGACCTTCAAATACAGGAATATAAAAATTAACCTATACCTTGAAAGGCAAGGTGCCTCCAAAGTGGTTTCTTGATGAAGATGGGCCTGATTCTATTGGGAGGCATTGAAGTATGTGGGAAAAATTCTCCATCATTTCATCCCTTTGTCGTGTGAGAGCTTGCTCAAGCAACAGACTGATAAGATCGTCTGCTCCGTCATTTTTATTTTCTTCCGCCATTGATGGTTTCTTGGGTGCACGAGAGTGATTGTCCTCAAGAGAGACAAGCTCGAGACCCAACTTGCTATACTCGGACCTTGTCAGGGACATGCACTAAAAAATGATCAAGAGCAGCCTTCTCTGATACCTTTGATCCGGATTATTTTCGGCACGAAACTAGAGTGGAGATATAACACAGAAATATTTAGAGATATTGCAAGAGAGACAACAATATAGCAGAGATATAGAGGAAATGTAACAAGAGTCACAGATATATAGTAATACACGATTTCTATTAATGAAATAAATGTACAGAGACTATAAAAGTACAAAGTGAAAGACTCACTAGAATGGTGGTAGCTTATCTCTGAGAAGAGATGTGGCGGCTACTCGCATTCGTAAGAAGATGATTAAAATGAGGCTCTGAAGGAATTTTTACAATATGCAGGAATGCCAAAAACCCTAGACATCCAAAAACCTAACCCTAGTAGATGAAGCGCCAAAAGTCATGTGGGCTCCGTTTGGGTAAGTGAGTATGTCAACTTCCCGGGGTCATAACTTTTGCATACGATCTCTATTTTAGGCGAGTGATAGCTCATTGGAAATGTATCATCGAGGATATTCATTTTGGGGTATCGATGATGCCTTTGGATATCATTGAGAACCTCGATCTCGAAAAACCTTCATTTGGACCCTCAAAATGGCCCCAGAGTTTAAAACCTGCTAAAAATAGTAAATTGTCAAAATTGTTAGAAAACTGTTTTGAGCCATTTAGAAAAGGTGGGTGGCCACTGATATCCACCTGGATCAATCCTCCCTCCTTAGGAAGAAATGGTCTCCATTGCGTTGCGTTCTCGGGGGAGAGGGGAAAACGATTGCTGAATTTGAATCTTGGTGATCTACTTGCCTTGCTGGAGAAGTGGCATTGCTTAGCTTGTTGAAGGCTATCACGAACCTTTGGCTGGAAGGTTTGGACCTTTTTAACCAATATGGCTATTTTAGATGACTATGTGGAGAAGGAATATTTTTTCTTTGTTGCAACCTTGTTGACCTGCATCTGTTGGATAGAAGGTGCTTGGGCCGAAGCTGTGGTGGTTGCAGTATCCTTATATTCACCTTTTGAACAGATTGTGAAGAAGATGAATTTTGTAGTATGAGATACTACCTTGCAGCAGTGTTTAGGTGGGGCAGTAGTCGAAACTACCTTTGGTATTCTATAGAGATGACCCCCCAAAGTAACAATGACACTACGAGGTCGAGACTCATAAACAACATGGTGTCTCCACATATATGGTTGGCCCAAGAGAACATCACATAGATCCAATGGGGCAACATCACATAATACCTCATCCTTGAAGGGATGGATGTCGTATGACAATTGACACTACTGGCTGACACGAAGATCTCGTCCTTGGCGAAGCCACCCAATGTTGTATGGTTGTGTGTGTGGTGTTATCGACAATCCCAACTATTTGACGACCTCTGCTGAGATGAGGTTCTTTTGGCTTCTGCTATCAACAGTAAAATGCAGCGGGGTCCCCTTCACCCACATCTGTGAATGAAAAAGGAACTCCCCCTCTTCTGGATCTGTTGGTTCTTCTAGTTGAATTGTTGTGGTTGGGACAATGGTAGTGGGGTCTGCATCAATGATCTATCCTTTACCATTATTTTCATAATAAGATTATGAATCATGGTTTGGCTCCTTTTCTTTGATCTCAACCACCAATGACTGTTTTGAGTGACATTCATCAGTGTTGTGCCAGGGGCTTTTGTGGAAATCACACTATTTTCCAGTGTTCTTCTTTGTCTTCCTGTGACCCTTCTTTTCATGTGTCTTAGACTGGTTTTCAGGAAGCTGTTTGCTAGGGTCGTATTTATCATACTTTGGATGTTGTGGATTTCCAGGCCCAAAATCCCATTTTTTTTTGTGCTTAAATTTCTTCTCGATTTTAACAACATATCGATAAGCAACACCAAGTGATGAGATGTCTAAAAAATCCATTTTAGTTTGGATTTATCTGTGTGGAGCCCTATGGTATTTTAGAACCAAATGTTGCTCATAGTCTTTGATAACCATCTTGGTGCACAAGGTATGGAAGGTATTAGTGAACTCCGTAACTTCTTTTCCCCTCTCTTGTCGTAGTGTGGTCCATCTTGTGTATTGGTCCTCATAGTTGCCAATAGGGTAGTATTGTTCCTTTACTGCATCCACAAAAAGATCCCAAGTGGGCTGGGCCCCATATATTCCAGAATCCTCTGTGGAAATATGCTCCCAGTAAGTTTCCCACCAATTTTTTACATGGGGGAGAGCCTTAAGGAGTGCGAAGGCGATCTTTTCCTTGTCGGAAAAATTATGAATAGAGAAATAATCTTCTAGCAGATTTAACCATTTATCTAGGGCATCTGCATCTATTTGACCTTCAAATACAGGAATATTAAAATTAACCTATACCTTGAAAGGTGAGGTGCCTCCAAAGTGGTCACTTGATGAAGATGCGCCTGATGCTATCGGGAGGTGTTGAAGTATGTGGGAAAACTTCTCCATCATTTCATCCCTTGTCGTGTGAGAGCTTGCTCAAGCAAGAGACTGATAGGATCATTTTCTCCGTCATTTTTCTTTTCTTCCACCATTGAGGGTTTCTTAGGTGTGCGATAACGATTTTCCTCAAGAGAGACAAGCTCGAGACCCAACTTTCTATACTCAGAACTCGTCGGGGACATGCACTAAAAAACGATCAACAACAGTCTGCTCTGATACCATTGATCCAGATTATTTTTGGCAAGAAACGAGAGCAGAGATATAACACAGAAATATTCAAAGATATTGCAAGAGAGACAAAATATAATAGAGATATAGTAGAAATATAATAAGAGTCATAGATATACAGTAATACACAATTTCTACTAATGAAATAAATGTACAAAGACTGTAAAGTATAAAGTGAAAGACTCGCTAGAATGGTGGTAGCTTATCTCTGAGAAGAGATGTGGCGGCTACTCGCATTCGCAAGAAGATGATTACAATGAGGATCTGAAGGAATTTTTACAATAAGAAGGAATGCCAAAAACCCTAGACATCCAAAAACCTAACCCTAGGAGATGAAGGGCCAAAAGTCATATGGGCCCTATTTGGGTAAGTGAGTACGTCAACTTCCCGGGGTCGTAACTTTTGCATATGATCTTCGTTTTAGGTCTGTGATAGATCGTTGGAAAGGTATCATTGAGGAGATTCATTTTTGGGGATCAATAATTAATTATTATATCATTGAGAACCTTGATATATAAAAACATTCATTTGGACCCTCAAAATGGTCCTGGAAGTTAAAACCTGCTAAAAGTAGTAAATTGTCAAAATTGTCATAAAATTGTTTTGAGCCATTTGGAAAAGGTGGGTGGCCACTGATATCCACCTGTATCAATCCATCCTCCTTAGGAATCAATGGTCTCCATTACGTTGAGTTCTTTGGGGAGAGGGGAAAGTGATTGTTGAATCTGAATCTTGGTGATCTGCTTGCCTTGTTGGAGAAGTGGCGTTGCTTAGCTTGTTGAAGGCTATCACGAACCTTTGGCTGGAAGGTTTGGACCTTTTTAACCAATCTGGATATTTTACATGACTGTGTGCAGAAGGAATCTTTGTGCTTTGTTGCAACCTTGTCGACCTGCTTCTGTTGGAGAGAAGGTGCTTGGGCCGAAGCTGTGGTGGTTGAAGTATCCTTCTGCTCACCTTTTGAATAGATTGCGAAGAAGATGAATTTTGTAGTATGAGATACTACCTTGCAGCAGTGTTTAGGTGGGGCAGTAGTCAGAACTACCTCTGTTATTCTGTAGAGATGACCCCGTGAAGTAACAATGACTCTACGAGGTCGAGACTTATAAACAACATGGCGTCTCCATATATATGGTTGGCCCAAGAGAACATCACATACATCCAATGGGGAAACATCACATAATACCTCATCCTTGAAGGGATGGATGTCGTATGACAATTGACACTGCTGGCTGACACGAAGATCTCATCCTTGGCGAAGCCACCCAATGCTGTATGGCTGCGGGTGTGGTGTTGTTGACAATCCCAACTATTTGATGACCTCTGCTGAGATGACATTCTTCTGGATTCCGCTATCAATAATAAAATGAAGTGGGGTCCCCTCCACCCACATATGTGAATGAAAAAGGAACTCCCCCTCTTCTGGATCTGTTGGTTCTTCTGGTTTAATTGTCGTGGTTGCGACAATAGCCATGGGGTTTGCGTCGATGATCTATCTTTTACCAGTATTTTCAGAATCAGATTCTGAATCAAGGTTTGGCTCATTTTCTTTGATCTCATCCACCAATGACTATTTTGAGGGACATTCATCAGTGTTGTTCCAGGGGGTTTTGTGGAAATCGCACCATTTTCTGGTGTCCTTTGTCTTCCCGTGACCCTTGTTTTCCTGTGTCTTAGACTGGTTTTCAGGAAGCTGTTTGTTAGGGTCGTATTTGTCATACTTTGGATCATAGATGATTTTAGGGGCGAAATTTCGCTCATAGGAGAAATTTAGGGGCTTCCAATTTTTTATTGGGCAAATTTTTTGTATTAAAGTGATTTTTTAAAACTTATATCATTAGCCCGTAATTTATTTTAAGGGAAAAATCGTGTACAGGGTTAGCCCTTGTTTTTAGGAGAGATAGAGGAAAAAAAATTATATTTCACCCCTAAAATTTGGAGGGACAAGCTTCCATTAGCCAAATTTCTAGAAGTATGGGAATTTATGATAGCTTCTTCGCCCTGCCATTTGGTAAAATCGAGGTTTATGGTTTAATTCGTCCAGATTTTGTGGTATGGGCACTAGGTAGCTTTATTTTGGCCCTCCCACCTAGTATAAATTGTATGGCATCAGGTTAAAATCATAGCTTTGTTACTTGTCTGGTTCATTCATGAGAACTACAAAGTCTACTATCTAGTGACCATCCAGAAAATCTCTAAATCCCCAAGGCCCAATTTACATATATTGAATTTTTGAGTTTATTTCCCCTCGACAGAATAGAATTTGGAAAGAGGGAAAGAGATGCTATATTAAATTTTTGTGTTTATTTCCCCTTGACGGAAGGAAAAGAGGGCAAGAGATGCTAGTGGTGGAGCCACCTGTTCAGAGCAGAAGAATGTTAGAAACTAGAATTTGTTACAGTTATTAGCCTGGTGGTCCGTGGAGCCGCCTGTTCAGAGAAAAAGAAACTCGAAAGGTGTCATGCGAGGGGATTTAATTTGGTAATTGAAGTTTATTCCTTTTGGTGTGCACTATCTCCTCATCTCATTAGGACTTGTTTGAAATTTTACAAGAGCTCTCATTGATTTACTTGCACTTTTTCAAACACTACTATTCCAAAACTTGCCGGAGTATCTTGTATTTCTATGTTAAACTTTTTTGCAACATTGTATAAATTCTGATGTCCTCTTGGCTATTTCCTTCTCCACCTCATTTTCAACTTCCACTTCTTGTTTGTAACATTTTCTCCCATGGTTCTTCACTCCCAATATTTGTATAGAAAAATTAGTGAATCTATGTTGGATAGTGTCTCTAAAACTCTTTTATGCTTGGGTGCACTATCAACTGAAATTGCCACTGTAGTTGTTGTCTGAGATATTGCCACCATCGTAAGGCATGTCACTAAATCTAAATTGCCACTGCAGGATAATGGTTAACAGTTGTTGTCCTTGAGTTCTCGTTCAATTTCTCAGGCATATCTTACAAGGCAGTTCCTTGTCAACGTTAAGTAGGTAGCTTTACATATTTGTTAAAAATTCAAATTCAAATTTTACTTGTAATGTTCATACCTTGATGATTTTCTGGTACAGTTCAGCCACAGAGTTACCATTGTTGGGTATCTCTTTCATGTCCTTCTACATGCATTCATTCATGTTGCAGGATGGCAAGGCCTTACCTGATGGTCCTGTTGTGATCTCTCCAGATGGATTATTCCCATCACTTTATCGAGAAGGCTAACAACTTTATATTTACTGTTTTCAGATTTCTGTGGTGAGGGATTTCAAATTCATTTTTTGGAGAATCCACAGTTGGTGTCATTTTGTCATCGACGTTTAATGTACTTAACAATTTAAAAACTTTTTAAAAAACAAACCATTAGAAACACTAGACCTATATACATTTCACTTAGGTTATATTAATTATTATTACCAATTATCTTTAGATTTAGGTTATAAATAAAAACACTACAAAAAAAATACTACAAAACCCTAGAACTTTATACCTATTTAGAGATAATCACTCATGATATATTAGTAAATTATCACTAATCAAGATTAACTACCAATTTTAGAAACCTTTAAACAAAACATTAGAAATCATCTTAATTTATTAATTCCCTAAGCTCTAATTAAAATTAAATTGTAAAACAAAATACTATTAAATTCCTTCTAACCCTAAAATTTTAAATTATTTATATTTATTAAAAAATTAAAAAAATTAATTATTTATATTATTCACTATTAAAAGTTACGTTTAAACCCATTAATAATTAATTTGTTTTTAATTAGCTCCTAATTAGGGTTACATTTAGCCGACCTAGTTATCCTATTTACTGTCCTGCATATACACTATTAATAACGAAGATCAGCCAGCTCTCATAATTGATGATTAGTCCTGATGATGAATCTCGATCCGGATTCGAAACGTCGATGACAAAATGACACTAACTGTGGATTCTCCGGCAAATGAATTTGAAAAAAATTGTATCTGTAGATATCTTCCAAAGTTGATTTGCATCATGTTGCTTTAGGAGATGTTTCATATATTCAAGGTGTGCAAATGAGACAAACCTCCTGGTTTATTTAATTCTGGATATGGAAAACTTCGGCAAATTGGGTACTTTGAACTTAGATTTGCTTGTAGTGTAAGTTTAGAAACATATTTAGATTCAAATAATGTATTCATTCAATGAT
>JZKD02S1720911.1:325051-346203 GCA_000966675.3 Picea glauca
CCAGCTTGGTGTGCAAGGTATGGAAGGTATTGGTGAAATCTAGAACTGCTTGGCCCCTCTCTTGCCACAGTGTGGTCCATCTCATGTATTGGTCCTCATAGTTTCCAATAGGGTATTACTGTTCCTTTACCGCATCCACAAAAAAATCGCAAGTGGGCTAGGCCCTATATATTCTAGACTCCTCTGTGGAACTCTTCTCCTAGTAAGTTTCCCACCAATGTTTGACGTGGGGGAGAGCCTTAACGAGTGCAATGGTGATCTTTTCCTTGTCAGAAAAATTATGAACAGAGAAATAATATTCTAGCAGATTTAACCATTTATCTAGGGCATCTGCATCTATTTGACCTTCAAATACGGGAATATAAAAATTAACCTGTACCTTGAAAGGCGAGGTGCCTACAAAGTGGTCACTTGATGAAGATGGGCTTGATGCTATTGGCAGACGTTGAAGGATGTGGGAAAAATTCTCCATCATTTCGTCCCTTTGTCGTGTGAGAGCTTGCTCAAGCAACAAACTGATAGGATCATCAGCTCCATTGTTTTTATTTTCTTCTACCATTGAGGGTTTCTTGGGTGTGCAAGAGGGATTGTCCTCAAGAGAGACAAGCTCAGAACCCAACTTTCTATACTTTGACCTCGTCAGGGACATGCACTAAAAAATGATCAAGAGCAACCTACTTTGATACCACTGATTCGGTTTATTTTCGGCATGAAACGAGAGTAGAGATATAACACAGGAATATTCAGAGATATTGCAAGAGAGACAACAATATAATAGAGATATAGTGGAAATATAACAAGAGTCACAGATATACAGTAATACATGATTTCTATTAATGAAATAAATGTACAGAGACTGTAAAAGTACAAAGTGAAAGACTCGCTAGAATGGTGGTAGCTTATCTCTGAGAAGAGATCTGGTGGCTACTTGCATTCGCAAGAAGATGATTACAATGAGGCGCTAAAGGAATTTTTACAATAAGAAGGAATGCCAAAAACCCTAGACATCCAAAATCCTAACCCAAGAGATGAAGCACCAAAAGTCATGTGGGCCCCGTTTGGGTAAGTGAGTACATCAACTTCCCGGGGTCGTAACTTTTGCATACGATCTCTGTATTAGGCATGTGGTAGCTCGTTGGAAAGGTATCATTGAGGAGATTCATTTTGGGGGCTCAATAATGCCTTCATATATCATTGAGAACATTGATATTGAAAAACCTTCATTTGGACCCTCAAAATGGCCCCGGAAGTTAAAACTTTCTAAAAATAGTAAATTGTCAAAATTGTCAGAAAATTGTTTTGAGCCATTTGGAAAAGGTGGGTGGTCACTGATATCCACCTGAATCAATCCTCCCTTCTTAGGAATCAATGGTCTCCATTGCGTTGAGTTATCAGGGGAGAGGGGAAAGCGATTGTTGAATCTGAATCTTGGTGATCTACTTGCCTTGCTAGAGAAGTGGCGTTGGTTAGCTTGTTGAAGGCTATCACGAACCTTTGGACCTTTTTAACCAATATGGATATTTTAGATGACTGTGTGCAGAAGGAATATTTGTGCTTTGTTGCAACCTTGTCGACCTGCTTCTGTTGGATAGAAGGTGCTTGCACCAAAGCTGTGGTGGTTGCAGTATCCTTCTGTTCACCTTTTGAACAAATTGTGAAGAAGATGAATTTTGTAGTATGGGATACTACCTTGCAGCAGTGTTTAGGTGGGGCAATAGTCAAAACTACCTCTGGTATTCTGTAGAGATGACCCCCCAAAGTAACAATGACACTACAAGGTCGAGACTCATAAATAGCATGGCATCTCCACATATATGGTTGGCCTAAGAGAACATCACATACATCGAATGGGGCAACATCACATAATACCTCATCCTTTAAGGGATGGATGTTTTATGACAATCGACACTACTGGCTGACACGAAGATCTCATCCTTGGCGAAGCCAACCAATGCTGTATAGCTGGGGGTGTGGCGTTGTCGACAATCCCAATTGTTTGATGACCTCTGCTGAGATGAGGTTCTTTTGGCTTCTGCTATCAACAATAAAATGCAGTAGTATCCCCTGCACCCACATCTATGAATGAAAAAGGTGCTCCCCCTCTTCTGGATCTGTTGGCTCTTCTGGTTGAATTGTTGCGGTTGCGAAAATAGTAGTGGGGTCTGCATTGATGATCTATCTTTTACCAGTGTTTTCAGAATCAGATTATGAATCAGGTTTTGTCTCCTTTTCTTTGATCTCGGCCACCAATAA
Organism: Picea glauca; assembly: GCA_000966675.3. NCBI lineage: Eukaryota > Viridiplantae > Streptophyta > Pinopsida > Pinales > Pinaceae > Picea > Picea glauca. The sequence continues at coordinate 327,305 of JZKD02S1720911.1, forward strand.
CTGTTTTGAGCGACATTCATCAGTGTTGTGCTAGGGGCTTTTTTGGAAATCGCACCATTTTCCAGCGTCCTTCTTTGTCTTCCCGTGACCCTTCTTTTCCTATGTCTTAGACTGGTTTTCAAGAAGCTATTTGTTAGGGTCGTATTTCTCATACTTTGGAGGTTGCGGACCAAAATCCCGTTTGTTTTGGTGCTTAAATTTCTGCTCGATTTTAACAGCATATCGATAAGCAACACCGAGTGATGAGATGTCCAGAAAATCCATTTCAGTTTGAATGTATCTGTGTAGAGCCCCGCGGTATTTCAGAACCAAATGTCTCTTAGAGTCTTTTATGCCCAGCTTGGTGCACAAGGTATGGAAGGTATTGGTGAACTCCAAAACTGCTTGGCCCCTCTCTTGTCATAGTGTGGTCCATCTCATGTATTGGTCCTCATACTTGCCAATAGGGTAGTACCGTTCCTTTACCGCATCCACAAAAAAATCCCAAGTGGGCTCGGCCCCATATATTCCAGAATCCTCTGTGGAACTCTGCTCCCAGTAAGTTTACCACCAATGTTTGACATGGGAGAGAGCCTTAAGGAGTGCGAAGGTGATATTTTCCTTGTCGAACTAATTATGAACAGAGAAATAGCCTTTTAGCAAATTTAACCATTTATCTAGGGCATCTGCATCTATTTGACCTTCAAATACGAGAATATCAAAATTAACCTGTACCTTGAAAGGCGAGGTGCCTCCAAAGTGGTTTCTTGATGAATATGTGCCTGATGCTATCGGGAGGCATTGAAGGATGTGGGAAAAATTCTCCATCATTTTGTCCCTTTGTCGTGTGAGAGCTTGCTCAAGCAACAGACTGATAGGATCGTCTCCTCCATCATTTTTCTTTTCTTCTGCCATTGAGGGTTTCTTGGGTGTGTGAGAACAATTTTCCTCAAGAGAGACAAGATCGAGACCCAAATTTATATACTCAAACCTCATCGGGGACATGCACTAAAAAATGATCAACAACAACCTGCTCTGATAACACTGATCCAGATTATTTTTGACCCGAAACAAGAGCGGAGATATAACACAGAAATATTCAGAGATATTGCAAGAGAGACAACAATATAACAGAGATATAGCAGAAATATAACAAGAGTCACAGATATAAAGTAATACACGATTTCTATTAATGAAATAAATGTACAGAGACTGTAAAAGTACAAAGTGAAAGACTTGCTAGAATGGTGGTAGCTTATCTTTGAGAAGAGATGTGGCGGCTACTCGCATTCGCAAGAAGATGATTAAAATGAGGCTCTGAAGGCATTTTTACAATAAATAGGAATGCCAAAAACCCTATACATCCAAAAACCTAACCCTAGGAGATGAAGCACCAAAAGTCATGTGGGCCTCGTTTGGGTAAGTGAGTACGTTAACTTCTCGGGGTCGTAACATTTTCATACGATCTCCGTTTTAGGCGTGTGATAGCTCATTGGAAAGGTATCTTCGAGGAGATTCATTTTGGGGGATAAATAATTCCTTCAAGTATCATTGAGAACCTCGATCTCTAAGAACCTTCATTTGGAACCTCAAAGTGGCCTCGGAAGTTAAAACCTGCTAAAAATAGTAAATTGTCAAAATTGTCAGAAAACTTCTTTGAGCCATTTGGAAAAGGTGGGTGGCCATTGATATCCACCTGGTTTAGTCCTACCTCCTTAGTAATTGATGGTATCCATTGTGTTGAGTTCTCGGGGAAGAGGGGAAAGGGATTATTGAATCTGAATCTTGGTGATCTACTTGCCTTGCTAGAGAAGTGGCGTTGCTTAGCTTGTTGAAGGCTATAACGAACCTTTGGCTGGAAGGTTTGGACCTTTTTAACCAATCTGGCTATTTTAGATGATTGTGTGTAGAAGGAATCTTTGTGCTTTGTTGCAACCTTGTCGACCTTCTTTTGTTGGAGAGAAGGTGCTTGGGTCGAAGCTATGGTGGTTGTAGTATCCTTTTCTTCACCTTTGGAACAGATTGTGAAGAAGATGAATTTTGTAGTATGAGATACTACATTGCAGTAGTGTTTAGGTGGGGTAGTAGTCGAAACTACCTCTGGTATTCTGTAGAGATGACCCCCCAAAGTAACAATTACACTACGAGGTCGAGACTCATAAACAACATGGCGTCTCCACATATATGGTTGGCCCAGGAGAACATCACATACATCCAATGGGGAAACATCACATAATACCTCATCCTTTAAGGGATAGATGTCATATGACAATCGACACTGCTGGCTGACATGAAGATCTCATCCTTGGCAAAGCCACCCAATGCTGTATGGGTTCGAGTCTAGTGTTGTTGACAATCCCAACTGTTTGATGACCTTTATTGAGATGAGTTTCTTCTAGCTTCCGCTATCAACAATAAAATGCAATGGGGTCCCCTTCACCCACATATGTGAATGAAAAAGGCGCTCTCCCTCTTCTGGATCTGTTGGTTCTTCTGGTTGAATTGTCACGGTTGCAACAATAACGATGGGGTCTGGATCGATGATATGTCTTTTACTAGTATTTTCAGAATCAGATTCTGAATCAGGGTGTGGCTCCTTTTCTTTGATCTCGGCTACCAATGACTATTTTGAGTGACATTCATAAGTGCTGTGCTAGGGGCTTTTGTGGAAATCGCACCATTTTTCGGTGTCCTTCTTTGTCTTCCCGTGACCCCTCTTTTCCTGTGTCTTAAACTGGTTTTTTGGAAGATGTTTGTTAGGGTCGTATTTATCATACTTTGGATGTTGCAGATTTTCGGGCCCAAAATCCCGTTTGTTTTGGTGCTTAAATTTCTGCTCAATTTTAACAGCATATCAATAAGAAGCACCGAGTGATGAGATGTCCAGAAAATCCATTTCAATTTGGATGTATATGTGTAGAGCCCCACGGTATTTCAGAACCAAATGTCACTCAGAGTCTTTGATACCTAGCTTGGTGCACAAGGTATGGAAGGTATTAGTGAACTCCATAACTGTTTGGCCCCTCTCTTGCCGCAGTGTGGTCCATCTCGTGTATTGGTCCTCATAGTTGCCTATAGGGTATTACTGTTGCTTTAACACATCCACAAAAAAATCCTAAGTGGGCTCGACCCCATATATTCCAAAGTCCTCTGTGGAACTCTGCTCCCAGTAAGTTTCCCACCAATGTTTGACATGGGGGAGAGCCTTAAGGAGTGCGAAGGTGATCTTTTCCTTGTCAAAAAAATTATGAATAAAGAAATAACCTTCTAGCATATTTAACCATTTATCTAGAGCATCTGCATCTATTTGACCTTAAAATACGGGAATATCAAAATTAACCTGTACCTTGAAAGGCGAGGTGCCTCCAAAGTGGTGGCTTGATGAAGATGCACCTGATGCTATCGGGAGGCATTGAAGGATGTGGGAAAAATTCTCCATCATTTCGTCCCTTTGTCGTGTGAGAGATTTCTCAAGCAATAGGCTGATAGGATTGTCTGCTCCGCCATTTATATTTTCTTCTGCCATTGAGAAAAGATCGAGACCCAACTTACTATACTTGGACCTCGTCGAACACATGCACTAAAAAACGATCAAGAGCAGCCTGCTCTGATACCACTAATCCAAATTATTTTTGGCATGAAATGAGAGTGGAGATATAACACAGAAATATTCAAAGATATTGCAAGAGAGAAAACAATATAACAGAGATATAGAAGAAATATAACAAGATTCATAGATATACAATATTACACGATTTCTATTAATGAAATAAATGTTCAGAGATAGTAAAATTACAAAGTGAAAGACTCTCTAGAATGGTGGTAGCTTATCTCTAAGAAGAGATGTGGCGGCTACTCGCATTCGCAAGAAGATGATTACAATGAGGCTATGAAGGAATTTTTACAATAAGAAGGAATGCCAAAAACCCTATACATCCAAAAACCTAACCCTAGGAGATGAAACGCCAAAAGTCACGTGGGCCCCGTTTGGGTAAGTGAGTACATCAACATCCCGAGGTCGTAACTTTTGCATACGTTCTTCGTTTTAGGCGTGTGATAGCTCATTGGAAATGTATCATCGAGGAGATTCATTTTGGGGGCTCAATCATTCCTTTGAATATCATTAAGAACCTTGATCTTGAAAAACCTTTATTTGGACACTCAAAATGGTCCCGAAAGTTAAAACCTGCTAAAAATAGTAAATTGTCAAAAATGTCACAAAATTGTTTTGAGCCATTTGGAAAATGTGGGTGGCCACTGATGTCCACCCGGATAAATCCTCCCTCCTTAGGAATCAATGGTATCCATTGCGCTGAGTTCCCAAGGGAGAGGGGAAAGTGATTGTTGAATCTGAACCTTGGTGATCTGCTTGCCTTGCTGGAGAAGCGGCGTTGCTTAGCATGTTGAAGGCTATCACAAACCTTTGGCTGGAAGGTTTGGACCTTTTTAACCAATCTGGCTATTTTAGATAACTGTGTGCAGAAGGAATCTTTGAGCTTTGTTGCAACCTTGTCGACCTGCTTCTATTGGATAGAAGGTGCTTGCGCCGAAGCTGTGGTGGTTGCAGTATCCTTCGGTTCACCTTTTTAACAGATTGTGAAGAAGATGAATTTTGTAGTATGAGATACTACCTTGCATCAGTGTTTAGGTGGGGCAGTAGTCGGAACTACCTCTAGTATTCTGTAGAGATGACCCCCCAAAGTAACAATGACACTACGAGGTCAAGACTCATAAACAGATGGCGTCTCCACATATATGGTTGGCCCAAGAGAACATCACATACATCCAATGGGGAAACATCACATAATACCTCATCCTTGAAGGGATGGATGTTGTATGACAATCGACACTATTGGATGACACGAAGATATCGTCCTTGACAAAGCCACCCAATGCTGTATGGTTGCGGGTGTGGTGTTGTCGACAATCCCAACTGTTTGATGACCTCTGCTGAGATGAGTTTCTTCTGGCTTCTGCTATCAACAATAAAATGCAGCGGGGTCCCCTTCACCCACATCTGTGAATGAAAAAGGCACTCCCCCTTTTCTGGATCTGTTAGTTCTTCTGGTTGAATTGCTGTGGTTGTGACAATAGTAGTGGGGTCTGCATCGATGATCTGTCTTTTACCAATATTTTTAGAATCATATTCTGAATCAGGGTTTGGCCCCTTTTCTTTGATCTCAGCCACCAATGATTGTTTTGAGTGACATTCATCAGTTTTGAGCCAGTGGATTTTATGGAAATCGCACCATTTTCCGGTGTCCTTTTTCTTCTCGTGACCCTTCTTTTCCTATGTCTTAGACTGTTTTTCAAGAAGCTATTTGTTAGGGTCGTATTTATCATACTTTGGATGTTGCAGATTTCCAGGCCCAAAATCCCATTTGTTTTGGTGCTTAAATTTCTACTCGATTTTAACAGAATATCGATAAGCAGCACTGAGTGATGAGATGTCCAGAAAATCCATTTCAGTTTGGATGTATCTGTGTAGAGCCCCGCGGTATTTCAGAACCAAATGTCACTCAGAGTCTTTGATACCCAGCTTGGTGCGCAAGGTATGGAAGGTATTGGTGAAATATGGAACTGCTTTTCCCCTCTCTTTACACAGTGTGGTCCATCTCGTGTATTGGTCCTCGTAGTTGCCAATAGGGTAGTAATGTTCCCTTACCGCATCCATAAAAAAATCCCAAGTGGGATCGGCCCCATATATTCTAGACTCCTCTGTGGAACTCTGCTCCCAGTAAGTTTCCCACCAATGTTTGACATGGGGGAGATCCTTAAGGAGTGCGAAGGTGATCTTTTCCTTATCGGAAAAAGTATGAACAGAGAAATAACCTTCTAGCAGATTTAACCATTTATCTAGGGCATCTACATCTATTTGACCTTCAAATACGGGAATATGAAAATTAACCTGTACCTTGAAAGGATATGTTCCTCCAAAGTGTTCTCTTGATGAAGATGCGCCTGATGCTATCAGGAGGCATTGAAGGATGTGGGAAAAATTCTCCATCATTTTGTCCCTTTGTCGTGTGAGAGCTTGCTCAGGTAACAGACTGATAGGATTGTCTGCTCCGTCATTTTTCTTTTCTTCCACCATTGAGGGTTTCTTGGGTGTGCGAGAGAGATTTTCCTCAAGAGAGACAATCTCAAGACCCAAATTTCTATACTCGGAGCTTGTCGGGGACATGCACTAAAAAATGATCAAGAGCAACCTGCTCTGATACCACTGATCCGGATTATTTTCGGCACGAAACGAGAGAAGAGATATAACACAAAAATATTCAGAGATATTGCAAGAGAGACAACAATATAACAGAGATATAGCGGAAATATAACAATATTCATAGATATACATTAATACACAATTTCTATTAATGAAATAAATGTACAGAGACTGTAAAAGTACAAAGTGAAAGACTCACTAGAATGGTGGTAGCTTATCTCTGAGAAGAGATGTGGCGGATACTCACATTCGCAAGAAGATGATTACAATAAGGATATGAAGTCCTTTTTACAATAAGAAGGAATTCCAAAAACCCTAGAAATCCAAAAACCTAACCCTAGGAGGTGAAGCGCCAAAAGTTATGTGGGCCCCATTTGCATAAGTGAGTACGTCAACTTCCCGGGGTCATAACTTTTGCATACGATCTTCGTTTTAGGCGTGTGATAGCTCATTGGAAAGGTATCATCGAGGAGATTCATTTTGGGTGCTCAATAATTCCTTTATTTATCATTAATAACCTTTATCTCGAAAAACCTTCATTTGGACCCTCAAAATGGCCCCAAAAGTTAAAACCTACTAAAAATAGTAAATTGTCAAAATTGTCAGAAAACTGTTTTGAACCATTTGGAAAAGGTGGGTGGCCACTGATATCCACCTGGATCAATCCTCCCTCCTTAGGAATCAATGGTCTCCATTATGTTGAGTTCTCGGGGGAGAGGGGAAAGTGATTGTTGAATTTGAATCTTGGTGATCTGCTTGCCTTGCTGGAGAAGTGACCTTGCTTAGCTTGTTGAAGGTTATCATGAACCTTTGGCTGGAAGGTTTGGAACTTTTTAACCAATCTGGATATTTTAGATGACTGTGTGTAGAAGGAATCTTTTTGCTTTGTTGCAACCTTGTCGACCGATTTCTGTTGGATATAAGGTGCTTGGGCCGAAGCTGTGGTGGTTGCAGTATCCTTCTGTTCACCTTTTGAACAGATTGTGAAGAAGATGAATTTTGTAGTATGAGATACTACCTTGTAGAAGTGTTTAGGTGGGGTAGTAGTCGGAACTACCTCTGGTATTCTGTAGAGATGACCCCCCAAAGTAACAATGACACTACAAGGTCGAGACTCATAAACAACATTACATCTCCACATATATGGGTGGCCCAAGAGAACATCACATACATCCAATGGGGAAACATAACATAATACCTCATTCTTGAAGGGATGGATGTCGTATGAAAATCGACATTGCTAGCTGACATGAAGATCTCGTCCTTGGTGAAGCCACCCAATGCTATATGGATGTGCGTGTGGTGTTGTCGACAATCCCAACTGTTTGACGACCTCTGCTAAGATGAGGTTCTTCTGGCTTCTGCTATCAACAATAAAATGTAGCGGGGTCCCCTTCACCTACATTTGTGAATGAAAAAGGTACTCCCCCTCTTCTGGATTTATTGGTTCTTCTAGTTGAATTGCCGCGGTTGTGACAATAGCAGTGGGGTCTATGTTGATAATCTGTCTTTTACCAGTATTTTCATAATCAAATTCTAAATCAGGGTTTGGCTCCTTTTCTTTGATCTCGGCCACCAATGACTGTTTTGAGCAACATTCATCAGTGTTGTGCCAGGGGATTTTGTGGAAATCAGACCATTTTTCGGTGTCCTTCTTTGTCTTCCCGTGACCCTTCTTTTCCTGTGTCTTAGACTGGTTTTCAGGAAGTTGTATGTTAGGTTCGTATTTATCATACTTTGGATGTTGCGGATTTCCAGGTCCAAAATCCCATTTTTTTTGGTGCTTAAATTTCTACTCGATTTTAACAGCATATCAATAAGCAACACCAAGTGATGAGATGTCCAGAAAATCCATTTTAGTTTGGATGTATCTGTGTAGAGCCCCGTGGTATTTAAGAACCAAATTTCACTCAGATTATTTGATACCCATCTTGGTGTGCGTGAAGTATGGAAGGTATTGGTGAACTCCGGAACTGCTTGGCCCCTCTCTTGCTGTAGTGTTCCATCTCGTGTATTGGTCCTCATAGTTACCAATAGGGTAGTAGTGCTCCTTTACCGCATCCACAAAAAAATCCCAAGTGGGCTCGACCCCATATATTCTAGACTCCTCTGTGGAATTCTACTCCCAGTAAGTTTCCCACCAATGTTTGACATGAGGATGAACCTTAAGGAGTGTGAAGGTGATATTTTCCTTGTCGAAAAAATTATGAACAAAGAAATAACCTTCTAGCAGATTTGACCATTTATCTAGGGCGTTTGCATCTATTTGACCTTCAAATACGGGAATATCAAAATTAACCTGTACCTTGAAAGGTGAGATTTCTCCAAAGTGATCGCTTGATGAAGATGTGCTTGATGCTATCGGGAGGCGTTGAAGGATGAGGGAAAAATTCTCCATCATTTCGTCCCTTTGTCATCTGAGAGCTCGCTCAAGCAACAGACTGATAGAATCGTCTGCTCCGTCGTTTTTATTTTCTTCCACCATTGAGGGTTTCTTGGGTGTGCGAGAGCGATTTTCCTCAAGAGAGACAAGCTCAAAACCCAACTTTCTATACTCGAACCTCGTCGGGGACATGCACTAAAAAACGATCAAGAGCAGCCTGCTCTAATACCATTGATTCAGATTATTTTCGGCACGAAACGAGAGCGGAGATATAACACAGAAATATTTAGAGATATTGCAAGAGAGACAAAAATATAATAGAGATATAGCGGAAATATAACAAGAGTCACAGATATACAGTAATACACGATTTCTATTAATGAAATAAATGTACAAAGATTGTAAAAGTTCAAAGTGAAAGACTCGCTAGAATGGTGGTAGCTTATCTTTGAGATGAGATGTGGCGGCTACTCGCATTCGCAAGAATACGATTAAAATGAGGCTCTGAAGTTATTTTTATAATAAGAAGAAATGCCAAAAACCCTAGACATCCAAAAACCTAACCCTAGGATATGAAGTGCCAAAAGTCATGTGGGCCCCGTTTGGGTAAGTGAGTACGTCAACTTCCCAGGGTCGTAACTTTTGCATACAATCTCCGTTTTAGGCATGTGATAGCTCGTTGGAAAGGTATCGTCAAGGAGATTCATTTTGGGGGATAAATCAAGATTTTGGATATCATTGAGAACATAGATATTGAAAAACCTTCATTTGGACGCTCAAAATGGCCCCGGAAGTTAAAACCTGCTAAAAATAGTAAATTGTCAAAATTGTCAGAAAACTGTTTTGAGCCATTTGGAAAAGGTGGGTGGTCATCAATATCCACCTGGATCAGTTGATCCACCCTACTTCACGATATCGTTAATTCGGAACTCCAAGAGTCTATTGTGATGTATTGTGAAGACTTCTGACACCCGAAGTCCCAATTAAGCGCCTATCAAACTAGCGCTAGGTCACATCCCGTGGTCACATCGGTTGGAGGATAAGAGAAAATGGCTAAGGCCTGAAATGGTTACAGATCCAATCGGAGCTCAAAAAATCCATGAAAATATGAATGTTTCTTAAATCGTGTTGGTTTATGAATTATGTGGGAATTTTTAAGGATTGATGGCCTGACAAATTCTGGTTGACTGCGCATTGTGTTTGCAGAGTTCAACGAGTTTCGGGACCAAAGCGAGTTTACAGTGAGTGCAGAGAAGTGGAAGAGACACAAAATGCTTCTAGTTCAGAGAATGAAGCTAAAGGGATGGATTTTCATTTAGGAGTTTAAGGGTCGAACTCCAATGGGCATGGAGAAGAGATAGATAAGGAAGGAAACATGATGAAAATCATTGAAAGATTGTAGAAAGATGCCCAAACTCACTGAGCAAATAGTAGAAAGATCAGGAAAGCTAAGGAAATCTCAGGAAAAGGAGGGAGAATTCAACTTAAGGTTGATGAAGAGTTTGGAGAGAATATAAAATAAGTTGGATAAGGAGAGTGACTCAAGCAAAACAAGGAGTCACAAAACCCCTGATACGAAAAAAATATCAAGAAGTGTTAGCAGGAATCATCATCACTCTGGAAAGTAGTCTAATAATGAGGAACACAGTAGTTCACACCCATCTCCTACTAGAAATCACAGGAGATATGGATTGTATGAGATGAAGGGAGAAATGAACAAGATTAAGCCTCCTACATTTTATGGAGAACACAAGAAGGAGGAAGATGCCGAAACATGGTCTCTTGGCATGAGGAAATATTTCCAAATGCATAATTATTCCTCTCATGCAGACGGAAGAATTGCAATGTATCAACTGAAAGGAAAAGCATCCATGTGGTGGGATCATCTTGTGAAGGTGCAACACATTAAAGAGGAATATATTACTTGGAAGGAGTTCAAGAAGTATTTTAAAAAAAAAATACTTGACTAAAAGATACTATGACAGAAAAATGAAAGAGTTCTTTGAAATCAAGTTGGGTAGCATGTCCATTGGTGAATATGAGCAAAGGTTTTTGGAATTATTGAAGTCTGTACCATTCATCAAATATTATACTCTCAAAATTCAAAGGTATCTGAGTGGGCTACCACCTTCCATTGGGGACAAGATTTAGTATGATGACCCTAATACCATGGAAGAAACTACAAGGAGAGAAAAATTCTTGTATGAGAAACAATATGAAAGGCCTACTTTTTGGAAGGCTTGGGATGACCAAAAGAAGTTTAAGAAAGAGAAGAGGTAGAAGGGAAATAAACCTCTCTTTTTTAGAAACAAACCTCAAGGACAGTTAGCTTTTAGAGATCCCAGTAAGGCTTAAGTTGTGGGCAATTTCCAAGGCAGACACCTATGGAATGTTGGGGTTGTAAACGAAATCATAGGTACAGAGACTACCCCACATAAATGTCAAAGTGAGAACTGTCCACAATGTTCAACATGGTGAAACAATGGAGGACATGGGCATAAAGGTACCAATGATCCATGCAACCTTGGACAACAAGCAAGATGAATTTTAATCATACATTATTGAAGTGGAAGGTATGATCAACAACCATGCCTTTACTATTTTAATTGATTCATGGGCTAGCCATGCCTTTACGCTCTTATGATTTTCTAATTGGGATGCAATATTTGGACCAACACCATGGAATCCTAGACTATCATAACAAGGCATTCACTTAGCCTATTGTTTCTTACATGCCCAAGTGACAGGTCTCGAACCAAGGATAAAAACATAACCTGCAGTAGACTTCTGATCATCAGGTTCGCCGACCCAATTTGAATCAGTGAAACCAACCAATAAACGATTCCCCCCTGACTAGAACTGTGAGCGTGAACTGTGAACGTGTCCGACGTTGATATGAAGGATCACCGACAATATCACCAACTACTTTTCGTGTTGAACATACCCATCTAGGAAGTGGTGGAGCTGGTGCTAGTTTAGGTTCAAAGGACTCATCTGGAGGAGGGTGAGTAGGCGGAGGTGGATTTTCATCCTCACTGTCATCATCTGAAGAAGAAACCAGATCAGAAGAAGGAAGAAACATTGAATATGGCTCACAGGCTGAAGAAGGCACAACCACTGAATTAGGATCGCAGGCGAAAGAAGGCACACATGCTGAATTAGGCTCGTAGGCCAAGATATTTTTATCAAATTTAACATCTCTTCTAATAATAATTTCATTACAATGTGATTGAAGAAGTATGTAACCTTTGAAATCTTCAAAATAACCAACAAATATACACTTCTCATTTTTAGGCTGCAATGCTTTCCTTTTCTCATCAGGAATGTGAGCCTATGCTATACTGCTAGATACACGTAAGTGACTTACATTTGGTTTAATTTTAGTACAAGATTCTTCTGGTGTTATATTTTTAAGAGCCTTTGTGGGAGTGCGATTTACTATGTAATTTTCACATTTCATGGCTTCCACCCAATACTTTAGACTTAATCCCTTAGATTGGATCACACAATTAGCCATTTCTTTTAATGTGTGGCTCTTTCTCTCAGCAACCCCATTTTGTTGTGGTGTATATGGAATAATGTGTTTCATTTGGATTCCCTGTGTAGTGTAGTAATTTGTAAAATTATTGTTCACATATTCGCCTCCATTATTTGTTCTTAACCTTTGAACTTGATGGCCAAATTGCTTTTTTACAAGGGCCTTATAGGCCAAAAACTTGTCAAAAACTTCGCTCTTAAATTTTAAGAAGTAAACCCAAGTACGTCTGGAAAAGTCATCAATGAAAGTTAAGAAATACTTGCACCCAGAAAAAGAAGGAGAAGAAAGTGGACAACACAAATCACTATGAACAAGCTGCAAAGGACCCGAGGTGTGCCAAGAGGAACATTTTTCAAAACTGTCACAGTGATGTTTGTCGAGAAAAAAACTGGCACAAAGACCATCTATGCATGAAACAAGAGGAAGACCAGTCACCATCTGTTGATTACATAGTTTTTGCAATGAGTGATAGTTTATATGACCAAACTGCTCATGCCAAAGTTTTCTCAAGTCATCACTATGAGCAACAAAAACTGATGAAAAATATGATGACCCAAAGTTTTTAAAATTTTACAACCTGGTAATATAATCAACAATTCCAATTGCAAGAACAAGATTAGGATCTTTTAGATCCTTGATTACAACTTGGTGAGGTGAAAACTCTACGGTTTTACCTTCACCTAAATGAGTGATTTGAATATTGATAGAATGTTACAAGAAAGACTTGGAACACATAAGACATCATTGAAATGGCCATTTTCTACTTGTACCGTTCTATATCCTTCAATACTAAGAGATCTATCATCACCAACAAATATTTTCTTGGTGTTAAATTCATTTAGAGTAGAAAATATGTCTCTATCCTTAGCCATATGATAAGATTCTCCAGAATCAATAAGCCACTTATCAGAAATAGAAGTAGAAGGTGTATTAAAGGAGAAACCAGAAGCAAAAATTGCATGTCCATGAGAAGAAAAAGAAGAAGTAGAATCAATACTGATGTTGTGCTTCTTCATCACTGCTTCTAAAACTATCATCTTCTTGAAACATTTGGACTCATCATGACCAGCTTTATCACAAAAGTTGCAATGTCTTTTAGTATTCTTATTTTTATATTTTGCTCCGTTGTCACCATTAGGAGATGAAGCTGTCTGACTGGGTTTGGGACCCTTATATTTCTTGTTGTTGTAGCGAGGATGTTGCTTCTTGGGATACTTGGGTTTATCTTTCTGCTGGGCAACTAAGGCTTTGTTATAGGTACCTGTAGTGTTGATCACTCCAAGTTGTATAAGATTATCTTCCTCTCTAATCAAAGAAGAACAAAAGGACTCAAGAGTGGGTTTTTCATAAGCTTTCCTTAGAGCCTCTCTCATGGCATAAAATGTAGATACAAACACAGAATATGCACTACCTATCTTAGAAAGAATAAGATAGATGCAATGCTCTTCCTCCATTTTTATTTTACATTCTTCACATAAAATTTTGAGTGTTTTAAACTTAGATAAATAGTCTCCAAGGCAAGAAAAATCACTTGGACTGAAGGTCAATATTTGATTTTCTAACCGTTGTACTCGAATAATATTGATTTTACCAAACATAGATTCAATCTTGTCCCAAGCTTCTTCGGGGTCATCCATTTGTTGAAGGTGGTACCTTAAATCAGGAGAGATGGACATTATAATTAGTCCTCGTGCTTTGTCATTCCTATTATCCCACTTGTATTTCTTATCATCATCAGTGGGTGCTTTTTCCTTTCCTAAGGTAATCCAGTACAAACCTTTACTTCTTAATAAACCTTCCATATGAGATTTCCATTGGAAGTAGTTGTTGTTGGTAAGCAAGACATTACTTGTAGAAGTCATATTAAATATGCAGATAATATGGACTTAAAAAATGAAACTGATGATGTGGATGGAAAGATCTCCAAAAATTATGCGGTTTTAAAAAAAACGTCACTGAGAAAAGACTTCTGATGTGAGAGTTATGCCCTTTTAAAAAAAAGGCATAAACGGTAACCAACTAACCATGTGATAGTGTAAGTTGCTTTATGAAGTGACCAACTTTTATAAAGAGAAGTGGGGATCACTTTTAAAATGAAGTTACTTTATAACAGAAAAGATGCATGAAAAATAAATAACTATAAAATAAAATATCAAATCTACTTATAGCGATTCACTTTTATACTTGAAGTGAAATATACTTTACAATTTTAGCATGATTTTTTTCAAAAAGGTAACAAAAGAGAGACTTGAAATAAGGAGCTCTTACTTAATAAGGAAAGTTTTAACCAAATGGTCTAACAAAACATATTGTAATGTTCAAAAGGAGGATCAGGGGTGTTGGTGTTGTTGTTTTTGTTGAAGACGACCTTGGAGAGCATGCTAAAAAAAACTCTTTTCACACAAGAAAAAAATTTCGCTTCTCGATGACAACAAGGGTTAGATCTCGGTTAGCTTACCCAGAAGATGCACCTTTTCCTATATGTTTCTAATTTTCCGAGATCAAATAGGGCACAAGGAAAAGAGCATACACATATCTAAAAGAGTAGAAACCTAGAAATAAAAAAATAGAAACCAAAATAAAATCAAAATAAAACTTTGCAGAAATTTAAAAAATGTGTATTCAGGCTTTATACCTCCGGATATGATTGTAATGGTTGTATCTTGGGAAAGTCGAAACCTTTTCGAGTGAAATGAAAAGTGTTCGTAAATAAAATGAGTTCTCCAGATGCAATGGAACAATCCTCTCAGCCTAGAAATGTACAAAAATTCCATAAAATGGAGATGGGAAAACTCGGCTTCATGATCTCGATCTACAACAAGAGCGGGTCTTCAAACAGGCTCAGATACCATGTTCGACAACATAGGTATTCCAATAGAGGATGAACACCTTCAGTAACCACTCACATAACTAGATCAAATATCAACACACCGATGTTTTCACGTGGTAAAACCCCTATGGGGAAACATCCACAGCCCCAGCCAACGCGACCACTTGGAGTAGTTTATTAATGCAAAGAAAAAGATTACAGAGATATTTTACAAGAAATTTTCTCACAAACGATCATCGGAAAATGACCCTCCATGATCTTTAAATAGAGATCATGGACCAATCGAGTGTTAATCCATGGATCAATGGTCGTTAAGATCGAGGATAGTATGAACCATCGAATCACTCTATGTCGGGAACATATCGTGATCGTCGAATTTCCTAACTACAAATGAATACTAATGCATACTAAAGAAACACACTAAGAAACACACTTTTACCTAACAACATATTAGACTAAGTAGATATTAACTAAATCCCAAGTGTCTAAATATCCTAACAATTTACACCRATSCATGAAAAGAATGACTGGGAGGAGTCCTCAGCCAAAATGGATTYGTAATTTGTTATGAATCCAKAAAGTTSAAAGAACATGAAAGGAACTATGAAACTCATGATTTGGAGTTGGYAGCCATAGTTCACRCTCTAAAGAAATGGAGGAATTACCTCATGKGAAAGAGGTTCGAACTGAGGATAGACCATAACAGTCYGAAGTACTTGTTTGATCATCCAACCTTGAATGCTAGGCAGGTTGAAGTTTCTTTGTGAGTATGACCTTGATATCAAGCATATCAAAGGGAAGGAAAACAAAGTGGCAGATGTGCTCAACAGGAGAGTGCATGAATTACATGCTACAACGATTATCATGTACCAAAGTGGTATTAAAGGAATAATTTTGGAGGATGCAAATGCAGATTGTCAGTACAGGGATTTGGGAGCAAAGCTACAACAATATAAGATGCCACAAAAAGTGGAGAATTATAAATTGGAAACTGATGGAACACTTATGTACAAGAACAAAATGTATACACCTAATGTCTAGATTTTGAAACTTATGATTTTGAATGAAATGCATAATGTGCCTTATGAAGGGCAACCTGGATATTAGAAAACTATGGCACTAGTCAAGAGCCATTACTTTTGGCCAGGTATGAAGAAAGAAATTGAAGAATACATCGCTAGATGTATGGAATGCCAGAAGGTTAAAGCTGAGCATAGGCACCCAGCAGGGTTGCTACAACCTTTACCCATTCCTGAGTGGAAGTGGGAAGTGTTGACAATGGATTTCATCATAGGATTGCCTAGGACAGAAAAGTAACATGATTCAATCATGGTGGTCGTGGAAAAGCTTATGAAAGATGCTCATTTTGTTCCACTAAAGACTACTCACAAGGTAGTTGATGTTGTTGATATTTTTATGAGAGAAATAACACGATTACATTGTATTCCCAATACGATTGTGTCCGACAGGGACCCAAAATTTACCTCAAAGTTCTGGAAGGGGTTGTTTAAATGGTTTGGAACAAATCTGAACTTCAACACAGCCTATCATCGTGAGTCTAATGGGAAGACAGAGAGGGTGAACCAAGTAATAGAATACATGCAAAGCATGTATGTGATGGACAAACCATCCAAATGGGAAGGCAACCTACACTTGGTAGAATTTGCCTACAACAATGGGTATCAAGCATCATTGAAGATGAGCCCATTTGAGGCACTTTATGGAAGAAAGTGTAACACTCCAGTAAGCTGGGATAATCCAGCTGATAGAGCAGTAGTTGGGCCAAAGTTGCTCGAGGAAATGGAAGAGAAAATGTTGAATATTAAGCAGAATTTGAAAGCTACCCAAGATAGGAAGAAGAGTTATGCTGATAAGAACAAGACCCATAGAGAATTCAAAGTGGGAGACCATGTTTTCTTGAAAGTAAAATCGAATAGAATTTCCCTGAAGCTAGGAAATTGTTTGAATTTGGAAGCCAAATTTTCTGGGCCATTTGAAATCCTAGAAAGGATTGGGCCAGTGGAATATATGCTTCCATTACCTACATCCATGATTGTACATAATGTGTTTCATGTTTCATTTATTAAGAGATATATACCTAATGCTAATCATACAATCGATTGGAATGTGATTCAGGTGGAGAAAGAAGGCATCTTGCAAGTACATCCGATGTGCGTATTGGACCAAAAAATAAAGCAGCTCCAGAATCGAGCCATATGGCTTGTAAAAGTCCAGTGGACCTGGTACAGTCCTGAGGAGACAACATGGGAGCATGAGGATGCTATGCGGGCAGAATTACCACATCATTTTGAAGATTTTGGAAATCTTGTTGATGTTGTATAAAAATTTGCACTGAGGACAGTGCAAAAATAAGGGAAGGGGATTGTAATACCCCAAATTTGAGCCCCAATAATGTTTATATATTGTAAACATGTTTTGTAGGTTGGTGAGATGAGAAATTGTAAGATGGTAAGCTTATGCGCAAGTAGGCTGGAGAGCTTAGGTGTTAAAGGCCAAGAGCCTGATTTTGTATATGTAATTATGAAGATCATTGATAAAATATAAAAACATCGATGTGTGTAGACCGACCACAAAGAAATATTGATGGAGGACTAAGATTCCATAAGGCTGGTTAAGGGAGAGGAGGCTAAGTGTTGGGCCTAGGGGCTAAGCTAGGGGGTTCATCTCTAGAGGGGATAATAATTTATTATTATTTCCTAAAAGGCTAATGTGGACAATTGTTGAGTGTTGTCCTGAGTTCCTGGAAAGGAACATATATTAAGTGGAGAGCATGCAGCTTGAGAGAGACAGGTATCGACCTAGGCTCATGCAGATAAAACCCAAGAGACAAACCAAGGGAGGGGTTCGTTCTCCATTCTTCCATCTGTTGTCTGAACCATTTTGGATCTACATCTTCAATTGCATAATTGTGCACCCATCCTACCAAATTCTTCCTGATATTACTAGAATCCTTTCCCACAACCCATAATGTCTCTTCACTAGACCTCTAAATAGCCATGCACCTTTGAGAATCCAATCTGTGAAGCCGACTAGCATCTTTTGTGATGCCTGAGAATCCAAAATTGTCTGTGTCATGTGTGTCATAGTTGTTGGCTGTTGTGGCCTTATAGTTCCTTGGCTGACTGTGGCATGTCACATTGTTTGCTCCTTGTTGAGCCTTGTTGTTGTCCTCCTGGTGCTGGAATGGAGTTGAAGAGGCAGGTTGTCAATCCTGTGTGCAACACTCTCTCCAAGTGAGGGAGGTGGTTGTGGCTGAAGAGAAAGGTTCTCAGGCCTATGGGAAACTCTCTCCAAGTGAGAGAGTGTGTTGAGGAAGTGAGAGCTCCTGGAAGGGGTCTTGTAGCTACTACAGAGCTCTGAGAATTCTCCTCCGGCCTATTGTTGAAGCCCAAGGAAAGGGTGGTGAAGTAGCCGATGGAATGTCTTGTGTGATAGTGAAGGTGTATACTCCTAGGGTGGGACATGCATGTGGGTAATGGGAGTCTATGAGAAGTGGGCATAAGTGGCTCCTGGGAGAGAATCCTTTCTCATAAACTGTGTGTCTTCCTGTTGACCTTGCCTAGCCTAGAATTCCCTTTCATGGTGGAGCTTAGTCCCATCTCGGGGGTGACCTACCGTGGAGAGTGATGATAAGAACGGTCTAAGGCTGGGAGGTTCATGGAAGGTCTTCACGCAGTTGGTGGTGTTATTCCAGTTGAAAATATAAGTATAATTCACGTGCATAATTTTATGTTATGCATACCTGTGATAATTCAATATTATCATGCATACCATTGTGTATATGAATTACTGTTTATTCTATTTGAATTTGTATGGAAACAATAACTTTGTGTTGTGTGTTTTAAATTTATTAAAATGCATGTTATATATGTGTGTGTGTGTGTGTGTGTGTGTGAATGTTCTGCAGTAGTATCATTTCCCGGCCTGT
>JZKD02S1720911.1:438043-450641 GCA_000966675.3 Picea glauca
GCTAGGCAGGTTGAAGTTTCTTTGTGAGTATGACCTTGATATCAAGCATATCAAAGGGAAGGAAAACAAAGTGGCAGATGTGCTCAACAGGAGAGTGCATGAATTACATGCTACAGCCATTATCATGTACCAAAGTGGTATTAAAGGAATAATTTTGGAGGCTGCAAATGCAGATTGTCAGTCCAAGGATTTGGGAGGAAAGCTACAACAATATAAGATGCCACAAAAAGTGGAGAATTATAAATTGGAAACTGATGGAACACTTATGTACAAGAACAAAATGTATACACCTAATGTCTAGGATTTGAAACTTATGATTTTGAATGAAATGCATAATGTGCCTTATGAAGGGCAACCTGGATATTAGAAAACTATGGCACCAGTCAAGAGCCATTACTTTTGGCCAGGTATGAAGAAATAAATTGAAGAATACATCGCTAGATGTATGGAATGCTAGAAGGTTAAAGCTGAGCATAGGCACCCAGCAGGGTTGCTACAACCTTTACCCATTCCTGAGTGGAAGTGGGAAGTGTTGACAATGGATTTCATCACAGGATTTCCTAGGATAGAAAAGTAACATGATTCAATCATGGTGGTGGTGGAAAATCTTATGAAATATGCTCATTTTGTTCCACTAAAGACTACTCACAAGGTAGTTGATGTTGTTGATATTTTTATGAGAGAAATAACATGATTACATTGTATTCCCAATACGATTGTGTCCGACAAGGACCCAAAATTTACCTCAAAGTTATGGAAGGGGTTGTTTAAAGGGTTTGGAACGAATCTGAACTTCAACACAGCCTATCATCCTGAGTCTAATGGGAAGACAGAGAGGGTGAACCAAGTAATAGAATACATGCAAAGGATGTATGTGATGGAAAAACCATCCAAATGGGAAGGCAACCTACACTTGGTAGAATTTGCCTACAACAATGGGTATCAAGCATCATTGAAGATGAGCCCATTTGAGGCACTTTATGGAAGAAAGTGTAACACTCCAGTAAGCTGGGATAATCCAGCTGATAGAGCAGTAGTTGGGCCAAAGTTGCTCGAGGAAATGGAAGAGAAAATGTTGAATATTAAGCAGAATTTGAAAGCTACCCAAGATAGGAAGAAGAGTTATGCTGATAAGAACAAGACCCATAGAGAGTTCAAAGTGGGAGACCATGTTTTCTTGAAATTAAAATCGAATAGAATTTCCCTGAAGCTAGGAAATTGTTTGAATTTGGAAGCCAAATTTTGTGGGCCATTTGAAATCCTAGAAAGGATTGGGCCAGTGGAATATATGCTTCCATTACCTACATCCATGATTGTACATAATGTGTTTCATGTTTCATTTCTTAAGAGATATATACCTAATGCTAATCATATAATCGATTGGAATGTGTAATGATGGTGTATACTCCTAGGGTGGGACATGCATGTGGGTAATGAGAGTCTATGAGAAGTGGGCATAAGTGGCTCCTGGGAGAGAATCCTTTCTCATAAACTGTGTGTCTTCCTGTTGACCTTGCCTAGCCTAGAATTCCCTTTTATGGTGGAGCTTAGTCCCATCTCGGGGGTGACCTACCGTTGAGAGTGATGATAAGCACAGTCTAAGGCTGGGAGGTTCATGGAAGGTCTTCACGCAGTTGGTGGTGTTATTCCAGTTGAAAAGATAAGTATAATTCATGTGCATAATTTTATGTTATGCATACCTGTGATAATTCAATCTTATCATGCATACCATTGTGTATATGAATTACTGTTTATTCTATTTGAATCTGTATGGAAACAATAACTTTGTGTTGTGTGTTTTAAATTTATTAAAATGCATGTTATATATATATATGTGTGTGTGTGTGTGTGAATGTTCTGCAGTAATATCATTTCCCGGCCTGTTGGTGGCTTGGGATGTTACATCTGGTCACTCTCAGGCTCCCCTGATATCTTTCCATGGCTTCAATCTTCATTTATTCCTCCAAGGCCTCTGTCAAAGTGGTTATCCTCTATTGTGTTAACGGAATTCGTGTCAGAGGTAGAAATCCATGAATATACCATTCTCTTTGATGTTCCTCATGAATTGGATGTGCTAACCTCCCTATAACATATTTAAACTTCTGGATGTATTTTGAGACTGATTCACCTTCTCTTTGTTGAATCTCGCACAACTCAAAAAAATCTTGTTGTTCTGACTAAGGTAGCTTAAACTTTTCTATGAACCTTGTCCTTACCTGGTCAAGTGTGAATACTTGACCTTGCATTCCTAGCACTCCTGGCTCAATAACCTTCATGTACCATTTGAGAGCACGACCTCTCAAGGTAGTCTGGAACTCAACCAATTTAATCGCATCTGGAGTCCCTCTAGAACTCCAGATTGCTTCACACAAGAACCAATGCTACTCAACATCTTCGTCTCCCTTTCCCCAGAATTTTGGGTATCAAGCAATCCATCCTCCTGCGTGACCAAACATTGTTGATCTTGTCGCTCCTACCCAAATGAAACCTAATGGTCCTAGTTGCGACCTACCAAAGGATCCCAATATCCTCCATGTACTCACACTTCCTGGTTGTGACTGACTAACTAACTGTACTGGAACAGAACTAACATAAGAAGGTAGTATTGAATTTACCACTTCTATAGAAGACACTTGGGTTATGGGTGATTCGGGGCTGGTGCCATTGGCTTCGGGGCAGGTTTCTTTGATCTCTGGGGTCTCGTTCTCTTCCTTTAGAGTGGTCTCTTTAGCCAGATTCCTGATATTTCCTAGCATCGAGGCTGAATCTTCTCTTTCCTCTTCAACATACATGTTTTCTTCCTTATCCCTTGATTCTACACCTTCTCCTTCTTTTCCACCCTCTTGGGGAATTCTTTCTCTCTGCGCTTCTCTCTCACTTAATACTTGACTGGCCAGTCTTTCCTATCTTCTCATCTTCAACAACTCCTCCATTTGTCTTTCCTCTACTTCTCCTTGTCTGACTTATTTCCACAACTTCTCGAAATGTTTTGTTCCTTTCTTTATCTTTCCATGCCACCAATTCTCATCTATGGTGGCTCTTTTCAAGGCTCGCTCATCTCTTGAGTCCATTTCTTACTATTTCCCCCGTTTGTCAAAGAATCCTCTCCTCTCTCTCAAGCCATGAATCCACCCCAAACTCACCCTATCCCAAGAGAGGATGTTTACGTTTCCATCTCTATCGGGGACATAGTCAACATCCTCTCTTCCATCAAGAAAACCTTAATCCACAGGAGGATTTCTCTCAATAGTCTTCCCCTTGCATCTTTCTTGAAATCCGATTCTGATCATGAAAAATATTGGTGATTATCAGCTGCAAACTCAATAATGTATCCTTCTAATGTGGTATTGAACCAGAAATCAATCGCTCGTGTGACTAGACAATCCAATCGATGAAGTGTTGTAATCTTTTATGTATCCCAGGTACAAGTCCTCTTGACTCGTTCTTGCAATTATGGATATTCTTGGAGCCTATCTATCCAGTGGAAAATTTCTTCTAGGAACTTAACCTAGAATATCTCGTACTGGTCGCTCAATATTTCTGAGTAAAATACTGCCTCCCGAGTATCTTTCACATATTTTATTCTCAGCTCTGCTTCTTTCCATATGAAGGCATCACAATTTCTCTCCCACCATTGGGGAATATTATATCGGTGAATCCACAAAAGCATCCTCCCTACAGGTTCCCTTCTAATGCAGGTCCCGACAACATAACCATTTTGTTGGCGCAGAATTGATCAAACCAGGCTCCTTCTCAGGTTACCAACAAAAGGTACCGGGTAGTCTAGAGTGATGGAATTTTCATCTCCTCCGAAAAGAATAAGTCTCACCCGAAGCGCATCCAAGACAGAAGGATAGTGTAGGGAAAGGAGAATACTTAGGTGGGTTCATAGAACCTTCAAGATTCATCATGATCTTGTGCAAGACAAACTAACTACAAAACATATATGAGCTCATACACACAGGGACTGAAGCTACTTAGGTTGTGAAAATAATTCATACACAGAAACATCATATGGAACTTATGAATCATAAATAAGTACTATAAAGATACACCACAGAAGCATAAACACAGAATGACACAACATATTTCAAAATTTTGGATCCTTCTTTATATATTATCTTTAGATATTATCGGGTACAAACTCAAAGATACAAATTAATGCTCTATTACAGACTTCTGGCTCTAGACCTATGTCGTAGAGCTCTATTTACCCAAACTTGTATACAGGTTACATTTACAGAACTCAAACACAACTTATCAACAAAAAACAACAATGAGAAGAATAATCTAAATAGAACAACAAGGGGAGAACCCTTTTACAATTGTGAGAAACCTTTTTCAATTGTATTCATCTCATATATATAATAAAAGTAGGTTATTTTGGCTTTGCGATCACATGTTTTCTTGTTCTGTTGCAACTTATTTTTCCTTCCTTGAGTTGCGTTGTCCTTTTCGCAACAAATTTCTGTGATTTTTCCTCGCTCTGTTGTCTAGTTTCTTCTACATCTTGCGCAACTCGTGTTAAACCAAGACTAGGATTGAAATCCTTCTTACGCAGCTTCTCATCCAAAAATGAAGGGCTCAATAGGCTATGACCACAATCCTTGACTCACCCTCAAGTCAAGTACTTGGATCTTCCACAGCTTCTAGGAGCAACTGTTGCTTTCCCTTGTCCTCCTTTTCCTCTTTTCTATCCTCTTATGATTGTTCTTTCTCTTTCTCTACCTCTTAAAATGAAGGGCCCAACTATGGGACCAACTCCAAGGCCCACTTCTTGACTTTCTAAAAGCTCCCAACTTTATCCTGCCATTTCCTGGCAAGGAGTGAGGCCTTGGCGATGAACTGTTGGGTCACATCTGTAATACATCCTTTGGGATTGGATGCAACCAAAGAGTTCCATTTAGAGTTTGTTGTTGCATCGACTTGATTCATTTGCATATAAATTGTCTAAATTACCGGTCAAAAGTCACTCAACTACTTCTTGGCTATGGGTTGCACCTCAAATAGGTCATTCAACTCATTGTTTGTTTCCTAAATCTGATCAAAATTTTGTTGTTTCTCCACTGAATCCATAGTAGTCGCAAATTCCTCATTCAACACTTGTATTCTAGTGTGCATGTCCTCCAAAGTCTGGTTGCACCTAGCGATCATTCCCATCCAATCGTTGACTTCTATGAAAATCTTTATGCACTTAGTTGCGCATTTTTGTAGTGTTGCTCGGGCATTCTTTCCTTCTAGAATTATCTTCTCCATCTGCTCCTGCAACTTCTGAGGTTGCTTCTCTACTTATTGTTGAGTCTACCTCAACTACACTTCCATATTCTCTGCACGAATGGCTAATTGTGATCATGCTCCTTGTAGTAATTCAATCTAATGCTCAGGCTCTCCTACATCACTAGCTTCTGGTAGTTGGGTTGCGGCCTTCCGAATTTTCAGCCAGGATTCAACAAGCCTTTCCTGAACTCTTTCTATTTTGTGGTCCACTTGAATCTTTGTGTGTTTTTCCTATTTTCTACATGCTTGCGCAACAGGCACTTCATCCCTTGCAAACTCTACAGACCTTTCATCCTGTTGGAGCCTCTACTTCTCATCTAAAAATGAAGGGCCCAACAAAGCCCGATGCCAAAGTCACGGGATTCATGATGAGATGGATGACATGAAGAAAATCCTCAAGCATATTAGAGAAACATAAAAGGTTGACAGAGGAATAGAATTAGTACCCATGGAATCACAGACAAGATCCAAGGCTGGGTCGAGTGAGTAGGATAGGATCCATATGACAGTACAATTGAGCTCGAATTTTCACGTTACACCCAACATACTGTGCATGGATGAAATTGGGGGCCAAAAACCCTTGAAATATCTGGCACAAATATAGTTGGTAATGGGGAAGATAGCAACCAAGGAATTATATAAAATGCAATTCAACATCGCGCAGGAGGTACAGTCACTCACATGCACAGACGCAACAAAACTGCAGCAAATGAAGGACAACAGAGAAGCGTCAGAGTTGGTTCTCGAGAAGGTCAAGGTTGAGATCAAATACGAGAAAGATCATGCATATAAGATTGATAAGGGATTGGTTTTATCCTATGACATAATTCTGAAGAGCACGCAGACAAAAGAGCTCATGATTATGTAGAAAATTGATCATATTGTTTACACAATCGATCAATACAAGCAGGATATCAAGAACCTCTGGGAACAACTCATCCCTACCACTCTCCCAGAGGTGAAGGAGCAAAGGAACTAGGAAGCAACAGGGAAGATGGATGAGATGGAACGACAAGTCAGTGCAACTATCGAATTGTTCAATAAAGAAACACAACTATGGAAAAATATGGAGGAGGATCAATAGGTCCAGTAGTGGGACCAGGAAGAGGAGAAGATAGGCACAACTATACAAGACCTCAAGCAGAGGCAGAAGACAATGCATATCATTGAGCACCTCAAAGGAGTATAGGATATGAATAAGTTGCAAGAAAAACTCATAGCCGCATAGAGACAAAAGAAGGAGCTACAAGCACAAATGGAACCTCTCCAAGAGTAGGCAATGAAGGTCATTGCATAGAAAGAAGAGGAAAATAAGAACATGGAACAAACTCAGGAAGAGTGCACAGAGATTATCAATGAGGATATTGCAGCACAAGTGTTGGACAAACTTAGAGAAAAGATAGTGCATGCTCAAACACAAGCAAGGGGACTCACATAGAAGTTTTAGGTTCTCACAGGAGCTACTGCATAAGTGCACAAAGTTTAGGTGTCTTAGGATGAGCCACATGCCAGTGTTGGGGGCTTGTTGGATGTAGGACTAGTCATGAGGAAAGGGTATTTTTGGAAGAGAAGCATGTAAGGAGGAAAGGACAGCTGGAAGGAAAAGTAGCATGTGTAATGGAAGCAGGTGAGGCATGCATGCAAGGAATACCTAATGACGTTAGGGTTAGGTTTTTTGTAATGTATTGTAATGGATGATGAGTCAAGGATATAAATAGATATTAATTGGGGTAACAAAGAGAGATAGGATGAGATGGGGGGCGACCGAGGAGGGGGAAGTTGTAAGAACTATACTTCTCAATAAGTTGATGAGATAGGGAGGCAGTGAGTGACTTGATCTAGAGGGTTAGATCACAGGTTGAGGAGCCTAGTGCGATCTAGTCCACCTCATAAGGATCGAGGAGCCTGTGGAAGAGAGGAAGACCTCAGATTGTAAACACGCGCGACATGATATATCACTGAACCATAATAAAGAGGTTGAGAGCCAAATATTTGTGGACGTATCCCAAGAGGGGGTGAACCATGGTAACACATGTGTTATGTTAATGAATGTATGTATCTTTATGGATGATTAATTGTTGAATGTTAGATGACTGAATTAAATAGTTAGATATTGTATTCCTCATCCATGAATAGAGTGACTGCTATAATTAGATGTTAGACCGAATTAATAAAGATTACAGAGTAAAACCTCATATCTCCACTCATTCCCAGGTTGAAAACACTTGAGTATTGTATCCACCCATAGATATATCTTGGGTAAGACTGCGCAGTACAATGTGTGTTTTGTTGCCTTTTGGTCTACCATAGGGGCCGATAGTTTTAGAGGGATTTTGTTGGGAGCTTATTAAATCTAAACCAGGGTCAATATAGGATAGTAATATAGGATCATAATAAACCATAAATAATCCTAATTAGAAAATACAAAGACCATTAAATGGGTAAAACAAAACACATAGTGGGGGAGTTATAAGTATATAGTAATTCCCTTTGGACTAAAGAATGCCCCTGTGATGTTTTCCATAGTTGTGGTTGAAACTTTGAAGGAATTTATTCATAAGATCCTTGAAGTGTACTTGGATTATTGGACTATGTTTAGTCTACTGAAGGATCACATAGAATTCATCAGGATAATGTTGGCTAGGTGTAGACAGTGTCAAATTTCAATGAACTTGAAGTGTATTTTTTACGCATTGTTTGGAATTTTTTTGGGACATGTAGTCTACAAACATGGATTACTAGTAGATCCAACCAAGATTGTAGTGATTTTGGATTTAGAACCAACTACATTAGTAAAAAATCTAAGGGCAACTCTGGGTCATAGATGCTATTACAACCAAATTTAGAACCAAATTTATCAAGGACTATGCGCAGATCACAACACCAATTGAAAATGTGTTGAAGAAGGAAGAAAAGTTTCAATGGAATGAGGACAATCATAAGGGTTTGGACATCTTAAAGAAAAAACTAGTGACCGCACTAATTTCGATCTTTCCATATTAGAACAAGGAGTTTCATATTCATGTATATGTGTCGTCCATAGCATTGGGCATGATACAATATCAACCAAGGGAGGGAGACATAGAACACCCAATTTCTTTTGCAAGAATAAAGTTGTCCATAGCAGAGAAGAATTATACTACCAAAGAATGGGAAGGATTGGCAATGGTATATGTTCTACATATGTTCATGCATTACTTATATGGGTCTCACTTTAAGATGTACACAAACTATTTTGCATTAAAATATTTAGTGAACAAACCAGTGTTGGGGATGAGAATATGCATATGGCTATTGTTTTTCTAGGAATATGATTTTGAGGTTGTGGTGAAACCAGGGAAGTTGAATGCAAGACTATATCATCTATCACACACACTATCAGGAGAATATGTAGGAAATTTAGATGAAAACTTCACATATGAAAAACTATTTGCAGTTAAGATGGTGGATGATTACTTCTCAGATGTCGTGCAGTTTCTAAGTATAAGAATGGCCCGAACAAACATGATGGTTGTGAAAAATAAAAAAATAGTAGTGAAAGAAACAGATTATTAGTTGATTGCAGGGAATTTATACAAGTTGGGTGCAGATGGAATATTGAGACGCTGATTGTTGGAACACGAAAGACCGATGATACTCGAAGAAGCACATGATGGGATTGTAGGAGGACATTATGTAGGGAGAGAAATTGCACAAAATATTTTGTGTGCAATGATTTGGTGGCCCACACTTCACAAAGATGCTAAGGAATATGGTCGGTCATGAGATGTAAGTCAAAGAGTGGGAAAACCATCTAGGAGGGATGAAATTCCTTTAAATCCACAAGTTACATTGCAAACATTCAATAAATGGGCTATAGAATTTGTGGGGCTAATCAACCGATAAGAAGGAAGATCAGTGGCATGGTACATAATCACTGTGACGAAGTATTTGACAAGATAGGAAGAAGAAAAACCAATTATAGACTGCACCATGAAGACTATTACATGATTTTTGTTTGAAAATGTAGTTACATGATTTGGATGTTTTTGCATATTACTCAATGATCAAGGAACACACTTTCTGATAAGACAATTGTATCAATGACCGAGGAGTTTCAAATTATTAATCAAAAGAGTACCCCATATCATCCTCAGGCTAGTGGGATAATGGAAGATTTCAATAAAATCATGGAGAATGCCTTGAAAAAAATCTACAACATAGGGAGAGATGATGAGTGTTGGGGGCTTATTGGACATGAAGTTTTGGGATACAATTTTGATAAAAATCCTAACTATAGAAGGTGTGCGTAGAAGAAGAAGTAAGAATAGGGAGTGCGTAGTTGAGGTGAATCCATAAGTACAATGCATAGTAAGAGGAATAAAGTAGAGAGAAGAATAAAGCAGGACAAGTAAGCGAGCGAAAATGAAGGATGACAACTCGACGTGATAAAGATAGAAGGACACAAAAAGAAGGAAGAACAACATTCATAGTACAAAAACAACATACAAATGGAAAAGTAGGTGAAAGTAGCCCGAAAAACAAGTTAATTGGAGTAATCATGCAATGTAATAGGGTTTTGGGACAAACAAAGTAGGGTTTTAAGGCCTAGAATTTATGTATAAATATGTAATGGGTTGGGAGATTAGGGGTTATATTTTTGGTTCTTCTCTACTAGTTATTGTTATGTTTTTGTTTTGTTCTATTGAAGAAAAAAATATTTGTATGAATGCTAAGGAGATTATGCAAAGAGAGAGAGAGAGAGACTTGCATTGTAGAGCGGCTAAGCTAGGAGAAATGAAAGATAACCATGATGTATCTTTGTAAGTGCAATGTGAAAGACTAAAGAAATTACCAAATGGATAATAATGAAGCCAACCATTGTGGATGCAACCCAGAGTTGGGTGAACCCTGTTAAATCCTATGTTGAATGTATTTTATATGATTTTTCATGGATTCTTTATGGATGCATATTAGATTATATTTGTCTTATGTATAATCATTGTGAAATAATCACGATTGTTATAGTAATGTGTTATGTGGTAATTTGGAATATAATGGTAACATGAATATGAATTCATTAAGTATCTCAAGAATAATAAAGACAAAATTACAAGCACATCATCAATAAGTAAGAACGAATGGAATGATCACCTCCCATTTCCTCACTACCGCAAAATCTTGGTTCTTGCATTCCCAACATATACCTTGGGTGATACTTCATATGTACATGAAGGTGATGCCGAAAGGGCCAGTGTTTGAAGGGTTTTATTTCTAAAATATAACTTGAAACTAGGGTCTTAAAACCATGTGTAGCGCCAGCACCCCCTCTATTCCTTCCTCTCTCTCCCTCCCACACTCTCACACTCTCTCTCTACCTCTTCTCTTTTTATTCCTCTCTCTCCCTCTCACACTCTCACACACTATCAATTTTGGTACATTGTAATGAAAGGAATGGGAAGGAAAGACATGGTATTCACCTAAGAATGGGAAGACATATACCTAGACCTAGACTTATACCATGACGTAGACCTAGACCTAGACCTATACTTATACCATGACTTAGAACTAGATCTAGACCTAGACATAGACTTATACCATGACCTAAAACTATACCTTCCTTTCCATGGCTTACACTCTCACACCCACTCCCTCTCTATCTCCCTCCTCTTCAACTCTCTCCATTTCTCTCTCCCTCCATATATTTCTCTCCCTCCCCTTATGCCCCCCCCTCTCTCTCCTTGTTTTTAGTCTCTCTCTCTCTCTACCTCTCTTTCTCTCTCTGCAAGATACCAGATATATAAAATATACAGAACATAAATATAATGCTAGAAATGGTAGAATAATAGTAAAATATCCATCATAATCGTCACAATACACAGAAATGATACACGAAATAGCAATATAAAAGCAGTTTGATTCAAAAAGAAATGTTCACAGGCCTCTTCTAGGGGGAAACCTCTAGTCGAGCAACACTCTGTTACAATAATATCCAAGCTAGGGTTCTCATACCCTCGCCTCTTATTTATACTAAATATGTCTATTAAGAGAAGCATCTAGAGGAAGATCCTTCTAGAAGCGGAAGCTTCTATTAGGTCTTCTTACATCCGTCTTATTCTATTTTATTGAAAGGCCTTATTAGTATTGACCTTTATTACATCCGAATACATTGATCTACCTATGTGTGGGTTAGGACCTTAACATGTCTGCCCCCTTAAAAACAACCTTGTCCTCAAGGCTTGAGATATGGAAACTGCAGCAGAATGGTAGCTGGTTCCCAAGTGGCATCTATTAGAGTCATGTCTTTCCACTGTACTAGGACTTCCTTGATGGTTCTATGACACAAGCGACACTCATGCTGGTCCAAAATTGCTTATGGATATAGCCAAATGCAACCTTATTCAGCTAACTCTGGAAGGTTGGTTTGAATTTGGCACCTGGTTCCAATCACCTTCTTCAAGCATGACACATGAAAAACAGGATGTAGCTTCGACTGACTGGGCAGAGCTAACTAATATGCGACTTGTACCACATGCTTGAGAACTTTGTAAGGGCCATCGAATTTGGGTGCTAGCTTCTGACAATGCTCGGCCTTGAGGGAAGTTTGCTTATATGGTTGCAGTCGTAGAAACACCTGATCCCCTTCTACAAATTGACGTTCAGAGTGACCTTGATCTGCTTGTTGCTTCATTCTATTATGTGCCATGACCAAGTTCTGTTTAAGGGTATGAAGGATGTCCTCTCGAACTGTAAGTGTTTGGTCAACCGCCTAGACCTTCGAGGTACCCGGTAAGTATGAGAGAACTAAAGGTGGCTTCTGTCCATATACTGCTTCAAAGGGAGTCATGCGAGTGGTTGTATGGTATGTAGTGTTGTACCGCCATTCAGTGAGGGGTAACCATTGAGCCCACTGGTGTTGTTTTTCAGAGGCAAAGCACCTCAAATATGTTTCCAAACACTTGTTGACAACTTCCGTTTGGCCATCCATTTGTGGATGATAAGCTGAGCTGAGATGCAATTGTGTGCCTTGTAGCTTAAACACTTCTTGCCAAAAATTGCTTGTGAAAGTTGGGTCTCGATCAAAAACAATAGAGTGCGGCATGCCATGTAGCTTGAAGACCTGGTCCATGAAAATTTGAGCCACCGTGGATGCAGTAAATGGGTGGGAAAGAGCGCCAAAATGAGCATACTTGGAGAGGCGATCCACCACCACCATTATGACTGATGTATTCCCCGATTTGGGTAAGCCTGTAATAAAGTCCATAGAGATATCCTTCCAAATAGTAGGGGGAATCGGAAGCGGTTGGAGGGTGCCTGGAGATTTGACTGTTTCTCCCTTGTT
>JZKD02S1720911.1:492765-513766 GCA_000966675.3 Picea glauca
CAAGCAGAGAACTTGTGAAGAGTCCCCATGTACAGTTCGTGAATTAATAGGAAGATTGATTCAGGTCATGGCTGGGATTATTCTCTGTGTCTTGTTAATATTATGTTGTTGCATGTTAGCTTCCTTTTATGCTTTCCTTCTATATGCTACATATATGATTTCATATCAAGTTAAAAATCTAAGGAAGAGATAAATGAGTTTCAATAGTTTCTCTGTTTGAGCCTGGAGATTCCTGCATCGAGTGCAGTCGAGTCTTCCCGCATAGAGTGCGTCGAAGAGGTCTCACAGTTAGGCTCTTACTTACATCAACGCGGAGGCATTGGAGAAGAACCCCATTCATGGGTGTGATTATCCCCTGGGTGTTGATGGGATTTTGTCTCTGCATCTTGGTTCTTAGCTATGTCCTTCTTTCATATGCTGTATACCTGATTATGTGGAAGGGTAAGGAACTAGGTGCATGAATAATAGGGTTCAGTTGTTTCTCAAGTCAGTCAAGAAGCTCTGCGGGGTGCAGTCGGGTTGAGTCCGGGATGGTGCAGTCGCAGGGTTGCTTGAAGAGAGAGTGATCAATTACGGTGACCATAGCAGGAAGGAATATTACAGGGAAATAAGACCTCAGATAAATCCTTAGAGTGCGAGCGAAATCGAGGCGGAATACTTTGGAAAGAAAAAGGGATAGACTGGCCCATTGAGCCTGAAGTCGTGAGGATGGATTGTTTAAGCTCCGACAAATTTTCTTTCTTTATCAGGGACTCATAGGTCATTGACGGAGCACGCGACATCGGGCCTCGCGACCTCGGAACCCCGGGTCTCAGGGGGGGGAAAAGACTAACGGCCGAGGCGCGAAGCCACGAGAAGGCGAGATCGCGGGATCGGTATTTCGGGACTTCGGAGTCCGGGTGTGGGAGGACGAATTCTCCGAGCGGCGAGAAGCGAAGGAAGAGTCAACGTTGATTTTCCTCGGTCTCGGGAAATCCGGGAGGGGGAAATTCGACGTCGGGACTCGCGAGAGGCGAAATTCCGAATCTCTTCCCCAGACAAGTTGTAAAGAGGAAGCGTGTGTGGAAGAGACTGTAGGTTGCGAACTCCCGATAAGGGAGGGAAGAGTGCCAACTCTTCGGGCCGTGGAAGGTTAAGGTCCTGGTGGGGCGACCGTGCTCGCTGAGGGGCAGGTTGGCGATCAAATGAGGAGGATAGATTCCATGGGTACAAATGATCAAGGAACATCTCAACATCTGAAGCAGGTGAAGCTAGCCATCGCCAAACTATACCAAGAAAATAGGGAGTTGAGACAACAGCTAGTGATAAAGACCATTGAGGCGTCAACAACATAGGGTCGCAAAGGGAACGTAACATGAATCAAAATACAAATTACGGAGGCACAGGATACAATCATATAGTTTTGTGAAGCACAATTATTTTCGGAAGAGAGGCATGCAAAACACTCCAAAGAATGTGAAACGGTCGAGGAGATAGCCCGCGCAGTTCTCGCCAGAAAGCAGAAGAAACAGGATTAGCTGAAGTTCATCCTATACCCTCAAACAAAAAGAAAATATTGACATTTTTAAGGAGACATCGCCCTAAGAAAAAATTTCCATTTATGATAATGGCCATGACAATCAACAACCACTTGTTGCGTACATTTTTCCCCAGCAAATGAGCGTGCGACATAAATCAAATCCGTTACAGCAAAACGTGGGGCTCTGACAAACACTTGTTCGTCTGGAAATTCGATCAAAGGAAAGAATTGACATATCACTCTATCATGACAATTCCATACCGATAACTGGACCCCCATGGCGTATTACAAATTGTGATAATGTAGCCAGATGTAGTTGTTGTCTATTTTTCGAAAATCGTCATGCGAAGAGTCTTTGAACGAAAAACAACCAGTTTCCTAGTTTTTAGAGATAATAGTTAGGAAAGAAGAGTAGCCCAAGTGGTGCCCTCACATATATGTTTTCTATTTTTGATGTAATCCAGGTTGGTTGGAAAAATTAGTATAGACAGTAACTATTGTATGAAAATTGTGTTCGATCAGAATTTAATGCAAAAGTCCTATATCTTTGATGAAAAGATTCTAATTGTAGCAATTGGATGTATTCTTTTCTCCTCTTTGCATGGATAACTCCTGTTTTATTTAATCATATATTTTATTTTTAAATTAGAATGAAATTTTGAACCCATGGATTCATTGCGCAATGCCCCTTGTTCGCGCCATTTAGACAAAATGGTTTTCTTCTAAAGTTAACTTTGAATTCATCCACATTGGTGCTCCTAGTTACTTCCTGTGTTATCCACTCACCACACATTCCTATTTTACATTGAATATTGTTACTCGATTAGCCTTTATCCTCTCAAGTTCATTCACGGAGTAATTTTTTCCCATCACTTTTTTCAAACGACTCCATAACCCAAAGTCACACTCTCTTGTGCCAATATAACCAGAACCCATTATTTTAAATGTGTTAAATCTAGCCACAGTTTTAAAGCCATATCCTGTATCGAGACAGAGTCTCCCGAGAGAGCCCTCTCTAGGTCTAAAAGGCTAGTTTTAGGTCTAAAAGTTGGTTGAAAAAGTTACCTCTGTCATTTGTTTATCAGCCGAACAGATTTACAGAGTGCTAACATTTTGGTGTCGTTGTCAGGGATGAAATTGAATAGATTTTCCTTGGGAGAATGACTAACGTTGTAGTTTGACTGTTGAGGGTAATAGAGGGAAAAAAATTCATACTAGCAAATCCATTAAAAAATACATTTACCCTTAGCGAATCCATTCAAAAATACGAGTGCTCCATGTAACACAGATCAGGAAACCTGGCTCCAAAAATGATCTATACCAGAGAAAATCATGACCCAAACCCTACAGATCCTATGTATGAACCCAAGAAAATTATGCGCAAGACCAGAGAGAAAGCGTCGTACCCATTCTATTACCTGGACAAAATCTTGTCCTTACCTAAAGATGATGCACAATGCATTGACGACCTAGAGATTGACGAGTTATTCGAGCAAACCTTGTTCAGGTCTAAGTTGGAAACTAGCTTGGATGAGATATTTTTCAACGAGAAGAGATTCCAAGCCCTGATATCCAATAATATTCCTCAGATCCCAAGCCCTCATAGAGCCATGGTCACCATATTTCCCCCCCTCATTCTTCCCACCCAACTTCATGATTTTATCACAATTTGCAAGTCGCCTCCTCAATCTATTCATGGATATCTTGGCAGTTTGCTCAGGGGGCATAAAATCCCAACTGAGAAGAATAAAAAATTATTGTAAGATCTTGCACATATGTTTGGCCAAGTCCTATGTGATTTTTCTACCCACATTCACCCAACACAGGGTTCTTGAAAGTCGACCTCTTGTTCATAAATTTCACCATGCCTCATTCAGCAAAACCCTAGTTCTGAAGATCCTCCAACAAATTATTTTCCAAGAAAAAAAATGACAACAGAGGGGCCCCACTGGCTGAAACCTAGTGCCTCAAATCTAATACAACCAACAATTCATCCATTCGAGGCTCGATTAGATTTTTATCGCAATTTACAACTCAACTCCTCAATCCATTCAGGGACATGTTGGTAGTTTTATCTGAGGACATAAAATAAAAAATGAGCGGCATAACATAGTTCCATAAGATCCCACATGTTCGTGTGGCCAAGGCTCACATGACCATGCTACCCACAATTTACTGGTAGAGTGTTCTTGAAAATCAACCTCTTGGTCAAAAATTTCACTAAGGCTCATTGAGAAAAACCCTAATTCTGAAGATCCTCCAATAGACACTTTTCTAGGAAATAGAATGGTAGTGGAGGGGCCCCACTATTTGAAACCCACTGCCCCAAATCCAATGCAACTGATGGTTCATCCATCCAATGCCTGATTAGAGTTTTATTACAAGTTGAAGCTTGCCTCCTCGAGTCATTCAGGGACATGCTGGTAGTTTGGTCCGAGGGCATAAAATCCAAATCGAGTCGAATAACAAAGTTTTGTAATCTCCCACACATCTATTTGGCCAAGACCCATGCAACCACACTACCCACAATCTCCTGGTATATTTTTATTGAAAATTGACGTCTTGTTTAGAAATTTCACTATGTTTCACTGAGAAAAACCATAGTTCCAGAGATACTCCAAAAATATATTTTTCAAGAAACAAAATGATAGTGGAGGGGTTCCACTATCTGAAACATGGTTCCTTGAATCCAATGAAATTTGTCGGTTTCTTCATCCAAGGCTTGGTTAGAATTTTATCATGATTTGCAGCTCACTTCCTCAGGTCATTTAGGGACGTGTTTGCAATTTGGTATGAGCGAATAAAATCAAAACCCAATGTCATAACAAAGTTTCAAAGATACCAAATTTTTTTTTGGCCAAGGCCCATGCAACCACACTACCCACATTTTCCTAACATAATGGTCTTGAAAATTCAATTCTTGTTCATAAATTGTATTGTGCCTCACTGGGCAAAACCCTAGTTCTAGAGACCCTCCTCTTAGCGCTACCATTTTTCTTTAAATTAGACTCAGTTTTCAGTCAAGTTATGGTCCATGTGTCCAAACATGTGAAGTCAGGTACGTAACAGTGAAGGGGTCGAAGTCATAAAGTGGTTGGTTGGCCCTTGGAAGCAGGAAAGGATGTCAGAGTCGAAACATGCGTAAATGGTATGGGTATGTCATTCCCAAAGAGTCGGGTCCTATTAAAGTTAGTCTCTACATGCCCTAGGTTGAGTCAAATAGTTAATGTAAGTCGCGTCGGCAAGTGCAAAAACTATTATCAGCTCATTATGAAGGTCGAGGGAATGAAAAGTCGCAGTGTTCGTATCATGTATGTCCTTTGGCCTTTATCGCATGTACCTTACACTCGGGGATGTGCCATGGAAAATATGGGATTCGATTCGAAACATCTAGTCGCCATGAATTCATTATTCCTTGGCATGATTCCTCCTTCTTCCTGATCTGTTATAAATCCCAGAGTTTCTGCAGCCATGTTATTCACAAAATCAGATTCAGGCTATGTCTATAGTTTTTCTAGTGGGCCCAGGTCGATCGAATTACCCATCTTGGGCATTCATCGAGTCCACTGTGTGCAAGATAAATACTGATCACGCCATGGTGAACTCTCAAAGAACAAAGAAGGGCACGAAAAGTGGGAGAACCACCAAACCTAAACCCCAAAGTGATCGGGATTCATTCTCACTCAAAACAGGCATCCACAAGGATAAAAGGGGGATTTTCCCTTTACCCGCAGGAACAACGACATCACACTGTGTGGAACCTAGAGTGGAAGGAACTGTGCAAGAAGGAAGGAAATTAGAAGACCTGTCTCCCTAGTATTATATAGCTTGGATAATGGGCAGTCCAAGGAAGAATAAGGAAGCTAGGGAAACCTGAATCCCAGGAGAATTGCGCGCATGATCGTTTGCTGAAAATTTACTTATGCACACTATCCACCTAGAACCTTCAGAAGGTACAAACTGAGAAAGTAGGAGAAGAACAAGGAGGATGGATTCCATGGGTACAAATTATCAAGGAACATCTCAACATCTGAAGCAGGTGAAGCTAGCCATGGCCAAACTATACCAAGAAAACAGGGAGCTGAGACAACAACTAGCGATAAAGACCATTGAGGTGTCAACAACATAAGGTCGCAAAGGGAACATAACATGGCTCAAAATACAACTTAGGGAGGCACAGGATACGATCATATAGTTGTGTGAATCACAACGATTGTCGGAAGAGAGGCATGCAAAACACTCCAAATAATGTGAAACGGTCGAGGAGATAGCCCGCGCAGTTCTCGCCAGAAAGCAGAAGAAACAAGATTATTTGAAGTTCGTCCTATACCCACAAACAAAAAGAAAATCTTGAAGGAGACATCACCCTAAGAAAAAATTTCCATTTATGATAACGGCCATGACAATCAACAGCCACTTGTTGTGCACATTTTTCCCAAGCAATTAAACATGCGACATAAATCAAATCTGTTAAACCAGAACGCGGGGCTCTGACAAACACTTGTCCATATGGAAATTCGATCAAAGGAAAGAATTGACACATCACTCTATCATGACGATGCCAGACCGATAACCGGTTTCCCGTGGCGGATTAAAACCAGTGATAATGTAGCCATATGTAGTTGTTGTTTATTTTTGGAAAATCGTCATGCGAAGAGTCTTTTAACGCAAAACAACTAGTTTCCTAGTTTTTAGAGATAATAGTTAGGAAAGAAGGGTAGCCAAAGTGGTGCCCTCACATATATGTTTGATATTTTTGATGTAATCCAGGTTGGTTGGAAAAATTAGTATAGACAATAGCTATTGTACGAAAATTGTGTTCAATCGGAATTTAATGCAAAAGTCATGTATCTTTGATGAAAAGATTCTAATTGTAGCAGTTGGATGTATTGTTTTCTCCTCTTTGCGTACGTACCTCCTGTTTTATTTATTCATATATTTTCTTTTTAAATTAGAATGAAATTTTGAACCTGTGGATTTGTTGTGCAACACCCCTTGTTCGCACCATTTAGACAAAACAGTTTTCTTCTAAAGTTAACTCTGAATTCATCCACATCGGTGCTCCTAGTCACTTCCTGTGTTATCCACTCACCACACATTCCTATTTTACAATGAATACTATTACTTGATTAGCCTTTATCCTCTCAAGTTCAGTCACGGAGTAATTTGTTCCCATCGCTTTTTTCAAACAACTCCATAACCCAAAGTCACACTCTCCTGTGTCAATATAACCATAACCCATTATTTTAAATGTGTTAAATCTAGCCACAGTTTTAAAGCCATATCCTGCATCGAGACAGAGTCTCCCGAGAGAGACCTCTCTATGTATGAAAGGCTAGTTTTGGGTCTGAAAGTTGGTTGAAAAAGTTACCTCTGTCATTTGTTTATCAGCCGAACAGATTTACAGAGTGCTAACACTTTGGTGTCATTGTCAGGGATTAAATTGAATAGATTTTCCCTGGGAGAATTACTAACGTTGTAGTTTGACTGCTGAGGGTAATAGAGGGAAAAACATTCGTACTGGCGACTCCATTAAAAAATACCTTTACCCTTAGCGACTCCATTCAAAAATACGAGTGCTCCAAGTAACACAGATCAGGAAACCTAGCTCCAAAAATAATATATACCAGAGAAAATCATGACCCAAACCCTACAGATCCTATGTATGAACCCAAGAAAATTATGCGCAAGACCAGAGAGAAAGCGTCGGACCCATTCTATTACCTGGACAAAATCTTGTCCTCACCTAAATATGATGCACAATGCATTGATGACCTAGAGATTGACGAGTTATTCGAGCAAACCCTATTCAGGTCTAAGTCGAAAACCAGCTTGGATGAGATATTTTTCAACGAGAAGAGATTCCAAGCCCTGATATCCAATAATATTCCTGAAATCCCAAGCCCTCATAGAGCCATGGTTTCCATATTCGCCCCCCTCATTCTTCCCGCCCAACTTCATGATTTTCACCAAAATTACAGCCAGAGGATTAAGCTCTACGATGTTGAAGGGAGCGTTTTAGCCCAGAAACATCTGGACTGGTTCAATGATTTCATTGACCTAGAAGAGGTAGACTATGCAGATGAGAAAATAAGTTTTTTCGCACAAAGTTTTGTGGGGGAGGTGAGGAAGTGGTTCAAATACCTACGACCAACAAGTATTCCAGACTTCTATGCATTCGAAACATCTTTCACCAACATATGGGGAGATAAGAAGAACCCCTTACAACTTTTAGTGTAGTACAATAATATGGATAAGGTGTTGGAGGAGATGGTGCAAGAATTCTCAGCCCACTTCATGAAGGTTTATAACTTGATTCCTGTAGAAGTTCAGCCACCTCTTGGGTCTGTGCAATTGCGATACGTCGACTCCTTCAACAACGATTTCACATTGTTGTTGAGAGAAAGAATATCAACGAATATAGACGCAATAATGAGAAATGTGATCGAGGTTGAGGAAAATATGATGGAATTTGAGAGGATCAAACAGAGATTCAACAGAGGTGATAAGAATCCCCTGGGAGATGCACAAACATCAACGTCGAGATCCACAGATGAAAAATTTGACTTAATGATGAGAAACATAGAGAATCTAATGGAGAAAATGTCTATGGGAAACAGACCTGCTGCCCGAGAAAAAATTGACCCCCAGCCCCGAAATCAGAACCTTGGGAGGGGTCAAGTTCCTCAGATCGGACAAAGGGAACATAGGGAGCAGAGAGATCAAGGCAACCAACATACAAGGCCTATGTTCCAAAACAACTACACAGATGAAGACTTCGATCAGATGTTCGAAGACCAAATGAATTATTGTGATGACAAGTACCCACGCGTGTATTTGACAAAGAGAGAACATAATCGGACGATGTATGGATTGGGGAAACTGATGACACATTGTCTTGGGAAACGGAAGAGTTCAGAAAAGGTTATCAGAATGTGATCATGTAGTTTCATAACAAACATAACATGAGGAGTAAGGAAATGTCTACCGAGACTCAACAGACTAATCTCATAAGGAAACATTTGGTGGACAACCCTTCCACAAGCCGACTGAGGCCAGATAGCATGACCAAGGATGCGACAGAGAAGGAAAAGATCGAAGGAGGAGGCCCTAAAGAAAACTCTAGAAACAAGCCAAAAAATGGGTGGAAAAGAGGTAGAAAAAGTCTATCCTCCTTTTAAATTTGAGCATGAAATGGATAAAATCAAAATCTTTGTCTCGTTAAAAGAACTCATCAGAAAGGGCAAGTATCGAGAGTATATTATTAAAATTTTGAAAATGGAAGGGACCCCCAATACTTTGAATGTACAATACGATCACCCTTCTTTTTTGTTTGGTTCACACGTTGAGGAGACAGGTGATACTGAGGACACACCTCCATTCTATGTTAGTCTAAAGGTTCATGACATGACCCTACATAACACCATGCTATATTCTAGTGCGTCGTACAACCTTGTGCCAAAGTTTATCATGAATGAACTGGCTTTGGATATCACTAGACCCTATAAGGACCTTTTCTCTTTTGATTCGAGGAAAGTCAAGTGCTTGGATCTCATTAAGTACTTGGTTGTTTCATTGGACCAAATTCCTTCAAATAACATGGTTATGGATGTGGTCGTGGTGGACATACCCCCTAAGTTTTCCATGTTGCTATCTAGATTGTGGGCTGAGAAGTTAAAAGGGACCGTGCAAATGGACATGTCATATGCCACCATTCCTATCTTTGACCAAGACAGAAGGTTGTACAGATAAGTGCTACTGAAATACATGGTAAGAAACAAAACACAACCAAACAACAACCCCATATAGTCCATCGACATTGAGGTTGTTTCTTCGATATTCTACAATGACTTGATTTTTGAAGAGAAAGATCCAACAACCATCATGAGAACCGATGAGGAAACCATGCAGAAAGCAATAGAGTGCACCGACCCAAAAGACCGAGCAGAAAATGAGATATGGAACATGAGTTTCTATGGTGTTGTTAGCAAGGAAGGAGTAGGTTCTGACGTATGGGTAAGCCCCCCTGAAGTGGGCATAAATATGTGCTCATACAATCTCGCGTTCAAATGCACAAACAACATGGCCAAGTATGAGGCACTGATTATGGGCTTGAAGGTGTTGAAAGAATTAGGTGCAAAGAGGATAGCAGTGCGTAGAGACTCTGAACTAGTCATAAAATAGGTTAAAGGCATATATCAAACAAATCATCCTAGGCTGAGAGCGTACAAAAACTTGGTGTTGGAACTCCTCGAGGAATTTTCATAGTATGACATATATGCTATCCCAAGGGAGAAAAATCAAATTGTTGATGCGTTGTCCACCTCGGCCTCATTTTTTCAAATCCCCATCTTCCTAAACAAAAAATATGATATTGAATTCAAACACAAGCCCACATTGCTTGATAATATCAAATACTAGCAGGTGTTTGAGGATGACAAGCAGGTAGAAATATTTCTTCAGATGAGTGATGAGTTTGCTAACATAAATGTTGATGATGAATTCCACTACGACAAATATGGGAGCGTGGATGCATTTAGTAATGATGACCCTTTCTAGAACCAGATCGCGGGAAGGGACATAATACAACTGAAAAATAATATCATTCTAAAAGGGTTAGTGCTGCTGGAAAATATGTTTGAAGAAAATGACATGGATAAAAATCCCAAGATCACTCAAATGAAGAGGACGTGGAAGACTGCAACATCGGGACTGAGGAGAAACTGAAAATGATAAAATTATAAAAGACGCTCAGTCCAGAGGTCAAGCAAGACTATGCCAAGCTCATGAAGGATTTCCCCAACGTTTTTGCATGGAGCTTTGACTATTTGAAGGTGTATGAAACTAAAGTAATTTATCATGTCATCCCTCTCAAAGAAGACCAAAATTCGTTCAAACTAAATTTGCGATGAATAAATCCCTTGCTACTGACGTTGATTGAGAAGGAGGTAAAGAAATTGTTCAAAGATAAGATTATCATTTCTTTAAGATTCTTGAAATGGGTAGCTAATTTGGTGCCGGTAAGAAAGAAGAGTGACAAGATAAGACTATGCGTGTTCTTCTAAAACTTGAACAAAGTGTCCTTAAAGGACCATTACCCTCTCCCTAAAATGGAATATATCCTGCAAAAGGTTGTGGGGTCCCAGAAGATGTCCATGCTGGACGATTGTTCAGGGTATAATCAAATCATGGTCCACCCATACAACAAAGAAAAAATGGCTTTCATGACTCCATGGGGGACTTTCATGTATGCCAATATGCCTTTCGTCCTGATGAACATTGGTGCCACTTTCCAGAGGGAAATGGGCATAGAATTTGTTGATGAAAGGGACAAGTTCATTGTGATCTATCTAGACGACATCACGGTATAATATTATTTTGATGAACAACACCTCGAGCATATGGAGAAAGTTTTTCAGAAGTGCAGGAAGTTCGACATATCGCTAAATC
Organism: Picea glauca; assembly: GCA_000966675.3. NCBI lineage: Eukaryota > Viridiplantae > Streptophyta > Pinopsida > Pinales > Pinaceae > Picea > Picea glauca. Next base: position 503,735 of record JZKD02S1720911.1, read on the forward strand.
CAAATAAATAACATTTCAGGGTGGAAGAAGGGAAGTTGTTGGGACATATTATCTCGAAAGAAGGCATTAATATAGACCCCAACAAGGTTGAAGGAATCCTAAAAATTTGCACTCTGCGAAGTAAAAAATAAGTACAATCCTTCCTAGGAAAAGTAAACTTCTTGAGGAGATTCATCCTAAACCTGGCAGAGATTATAAAGCATATCACTTGCATGCTCAAAAAGGGAAACAATATCAAGTGGAACTCAGAAGCCAAGAAATAGTTTGAATATATCAAGGTGGAATTGACTAGAGCTCTTGTGCTAGCCAGTCCATATTTCGTGAAATATTTCATCATGTTTTCATTTTCCTCGAAGCATACAATCGTCGGTGTGTAGTTGCAGAAAGACGAGAAATTTTTTGAGAAGCCTATAGCTTATTTCAGCAAGACACTGCAGGATTGTCCACTAAGGTACGACATTATGGAAAAACAAGTGTATGCCTTAGTGAAAGCCTTGAAGGAGTTCAAGACGTACATATTGAACTCCCACATTATTTCTTATGTGCCCAACAATTCAGTTAAGGATATCCTGACTCAACCAGACCCCGAAGGGAGGAGAGGAAAATGGATAACAATCATGTTGAAATATGACCTGGAGATCAAGCCGACGAAACTAATTAAGGGTCAGGGGCTCGTGAAGCTAATGGCACAATTAGACAGTGACATTCTAGGAACAAATTTTATTGTCGATCTGTCAGAGAGTCCCCATGAATAAACAACTATGCAAGTGTCTCAGGATTTCATCAACTAGTCGTGGTGTGCTTACATCATCTATGTGTTGAAGAACCTACAGGCCCCTCCGGGCGTAAGTAATACTAAGGACATATTTCTCAATATTAAAGAGGTTAAGTTTTGAATCCTAGATAACTCGCTCTACTGGAAAGATCCTAGGGGAATGTTATTGAGTTGTTTGTTGGAAAATGATCCGAAGCGAGACACAAAATTATTTCACAAGGGATACTGTGGAGGACACCATTACTAGAAAACCACTACACAAAACATCCTAAGATCGGGTTACTATTGGCCTACCATCTTCGCGGACATCTATAAAGAAGTGTCCAGTTTCCACGAGTGTCATATTTTTTACGGAAGAAGAAAGTTGCAGCCTTTCCCACTAAAGTTGATCTCAGTCAAAGTACTGTTCATGCAGTGGGGTTTGGATTTTATAGGGGAAATAAATACGCCATCCTCAATGCAACAAAATTGGATACTCATGACCACCGACTAATTTACAAAGTAGATAGAAGCGATCCCCATGAAGCAAGCTATTGATGCAGTCATTATCCAATTTCTGGAGACAAACATCTTGTCGAGATTCAGATGCCCCGTTAAGATCATAATAGACAACGTGGCCACATTCAAGTCCAAGAAGATGGAGAAGTCTTTTTAGAATTACAACATAACCCTAGGGAATTATACAACGTACTACCCATAGAGAAACGCGTTAGCAGAATGATCAAATAAGATCCTGACCAGGATCATCAAAAGACTCCTGCAAGACAATAAGAAAGCTTGGCATAAAAATATTATCTATGCATTGTGGGCATATGAGGTTACCACCAAGAATTTCATCTCAACGTTGCCTTTTCAAATCATACACAACACATACACAATTTTCCCTACCACATTGGGGTTTCCTGTCATAAATTTGTTGCAAGAGCAGGAGGCCAAGCCAAATGATGCCTAGAAAAGAATAAATCAGTTGTTTCACACAAAACAGATGAGGGAACAGGTGTACAATCGATCACAACTCCACCAAGAAAGGATGAAGAAAGATTTTGACAAGCGTTCCAAGCCAAAATATTTTTTTTTGGGTGATCTAGTGTCGATATGGGATGCGAGAAATGAGGAAAAAGGAAAGCATGGAAAATTTGATAATCCGTGGATGGTTCCATTCAAAATCGGTGCACATCGCGGAAATAATGCTTATTTTCTGGAGGAACTAAATGGGGAGTGCATTGGTTGGGGGCCTGTAAATGATAGGTTCCTCAAACATTATCTGATGAAATAAATTATGTTTAAGTCACATGTCATTGTAAATAGTTGTTTTGTTTTTGTGTCGAGTCGGTAGGTCAACACAAAATTGAAGCTTGAAGTGAAGGCGTTGAGTTTTATGCTGAGTCTTTTAGAAGCTATGTTGATAGGTTTAGGTTGTGTCTTATTGTTCATATTGCAGTGTCACAGTGTTGAAATAAGGCCCAATGGTCAGGAACCTGGTCTATTGTTATTTTCCACCTCACAAGGAGGATAGCATCCCCGTTGGATCCAGTTGTTAGAGCCCCCATTTTTCTTTAAATTAGAGTCGATTTTCATTAAATTTATGGTCTATGTGTCCAAACATGTGAATTCAGGTATGTAACAGTGAAGGGGTTGAAGTCAGCAAGTGGTCAGCTGACCCTTGGAAGAGGGAAAGGATGTCAGAGTTGAAACATGCGTAAATGGTATGGGTATGTCATTCCCAGAGAGTTGGGTCCTGTTAAAGTTAGTCTCTATGTGCCCCAGGTCAAGTTAAGTAGTTAATGGAAGCCACGTCGGCAAGTGCAGAAAATATTATCAAGTCATTATGAAGGTCAAGGGATTGAACAATCATGACATTCATATCATGTATGCCCTGCAGCCTTTATTGCATGTACCTTACATGTGGGATCTTCCATGGAAAATTTGTGATTCGATTTGAAACATCCAGTTGCCATGAATTCACTATTTCTTGGAATGATTCCTCCTTCTGTACGATCTATTATAAATCCTAGAGGTTCTTCACCCATGTTATTCGCAAAATCATATTCAAACCCTATCTATAAGTTTTCTCGTGGGCCCGGGTCGATCGAATTTTCCATCTTGGGAATTCATCGGATACATTGTATGCAATATAAATATTGGTCATGTCATGGTGACCTCTCAAAGAAAAAATAAGGGTGTGTGAAGTGGCATAAACACTAGATCCAAACCCCAAAGTGATTAGGATTCATTCTCACTCAAAAAAGGCATCCCCAAGGATAAAAGGGGGATTTTCCCTTTACCCGCAGGAACGACAACAACACACCATGTGGAACCTGGAGTGGAAGGAACTGCATAGGAAGGAAGGACAGTAGAAGACCTATCTCCCCAATAGTAGATATCTCAAATAAGGGGCAGGTCAAGGAATACTAAGGAACCTCGAGAAACCTGAATCCCAGGCGAACCACGCGCACGATCGTTTGTTGAAAATTTACTTATGTGCGTTCTCCTCCTAGAACCTTTGGAAGGTACAAGCCGAGAAAGTGGGAGAATATCGAGGAATATGGATTCCATGGGTACAAATGATCAAGGAACATATCAACAACTGAAGCAGGCGAAGCTAGCCATTGTCGAACTGTACCAAGAAAACAGGGAGCTGAGACAAAAGCTAACGACAAAGATAATTGAGGTGTTAGCAGCACAAGGTCCCGAAGGGAATGTAACATGGCTCAAAAGACAACTCAGGGAGGTGAAGGATATGATCATACAGCTTCGTGAAGCACAGTGGCCATCGAAAGAAAGGCATTCAAATCACTCCAGAGAATGTGAAACGATCAAGGAGATAGCCCACGCAGCTCTCGCCAGCGAGCATAAGAAATAGGATTAGCTGAAGTTCGTCTTGTACCCACAAACAAAAAGAAAATCTTGACATTTTGATGGAGACATCGCCCTAAGACAATTTTTCCATTTCTAGTCATGACCATGACAATCATAAGCCACTTGTCACGCACATTTTTCCCCAACAAATGAGCGCGCGACATAAATCAAAGTTGTTATAGCAGAAAGCAGGGCTCTGACAAACACTTTTCTGTCCAGACATTTGATCGAAGGAAAGCATTGAAACATCACTCTTTCATGATGAGGCCTAACTGATAACCGGATCCCCGTGGCATATTACAAACAATCATAATGTAGCCAAATGTAGTTGTTGTCTATTTTTCGAAAATCGTCATGCGAAGAGTCTTTTAATGCAAAACATACAGTTTCCTAGTTTTTAGAGATAACGGTTAGGAAAGAAGGGTATCTTAAGAGGCGCCCTCACATATATATTTGATCTTTTCGATGTAAGCCAAGTTGGTTGGAAAAAATAGTATAGACAGTAGCTATTGTATGAAATTTGAGTTTGATCGTAATTTAATGCAAAAGTCTTGTAGCTTTGATGAAAAGACTCTAATTGTAGCAGTCAGATGTATTGTTTTCTCCTCTTTGCATGCGTAGTTCCTATTTTCTTTATTCATATATTTTCTTTCTAAATCAAAATGAAATTTCAAACTTGTGGATTCGTTGCACAATGCCCCTTATTCGCTTCATTTAGACAAAACATTTTTCTTCTAAAGTTAACTCTGAATTCATCCACAGCGGTGCTTCGAGTTACTTCATGTGTTCTCCCCTCGTCACACATCATGATTTTACACTGAAGAGTGTTGATCGCTTATCGTTTATCCTCTCAATTTCATTCACTGATTCATTTGTTCCCATCGTTTTTCTCGAAGAACTCCATAACCCAAATTCATACTCTCTTGTGCCAATATAAACAGAACTCGTTATTTCAAAGGTGTTAAATCTAGCCACAGTTTTAAATCCATATCCTGCATCGAGACAAAGTCTCTCGAGAGAGCCCTCTCCAGGTCCATAAGGCTAGTTTCGTGTTTGAAATTTGTTTGAAAAAGTTACCTCTGTCATCATTTTATCAACCAAACAGTTTTACAGAGTGCTAACACCTCCAAAAACATCTTTTATGGGAAACAAAATGACAATGGAGGGCCCCCACTAACTGAAACCCGACGCCTCAAATCCAATGCAACCGACGGTTCATCCATCTGAGGCCCAATTAGAGTTTTATTGTGAGTTGAAACTTGACTTCTCAAGCCATTCAAGGACATGTTGGAAATTTGGTCCGAGGGCATAAAATCCAAACCAAGCAGCATAACAGATTTTTTTAAGATCTCACACATCTTTTTGGCCAAGTCCCACACAACCACATTACCCACAATCTCCCGACACAATTTTCTTGAAAATCAACCTCTTGTTCAGAAATTTTACTGTGCCTCACTCAACAAAACCCTTGTTCCATCGAGACTACACCAAACTCTTTTCAAGGAAACATAATGATAGTGGAGGGGATTCACTCGCTAAAACCTGATGCCCTGGATCCAATGCAACTGATGGTTTGTCCATCGGAGGATTGGTTAGATTTTTATTTTAAGTTGAAACTCACCTCCTCAAGGCATTCGGGGGCCATGTTGGAAATATACCTAGGCCTAAACCAAGACCATGGAATATACCTATACCTAGACCTAAACCATGACCTATACCTAGACCTAGATCTACACCATGACCATGACCTAGACCATGACCTAGACCATGGCAAGGAAATGTCTAGGTCTAGGTATGACAATGTAAGGCAAGGAAATGCAAGGAAAAGAAAGGAAAGTTAAGGCTATACATGCAAGGCAAGGAAAGGCAAGGCAAGGCATGTCAAGGCATGACAAAGCAATGTCTCTCTATGTAAAGCCTATTAATTATGATCATTCATGTTTCACAACTATGAACATATGTAATATATAGGAATAAAGAGATCTTATGTAACAACATTGAAATTTTCATGAAATTATTTTGATCTAAGATATATGGGATACCAATTTGACCACACTAGCATTGTAGAAATTTCGAGAATTGGGCAATTAATGCAACTTACGAAATTTCACTTTGAACATGAAGTTTCCCTAATATCTTTTGTGTGAACTTTCAAACTTAAGGATGATCTAAAATACAAATTATGGAAGTAATAYTTCACTTCTCTTTAGCCCAATTTCACTTATCAACACAAGYGAAYAAATACCATATGAGTGTACTTCAATACAATAATGATACAACCCTTAGGGAACACTTTTCAAGGCATATAAAAAATAAAAAAATGTCTTATTACAATAGATTAAAAAACCAACAAATATGCTCCTTTATCTTTYGAGTATGAGTTAAATCASTTAAKMAATTCAGATATATGTTATGTCAAATYAACATGAAAACAAAKAATGGAATCTACTCAATCATGATGATAACATAAGTTGAAAATAAAATACAAGTACACAATATTTGGATAGTTGGAAACTTATATATATATATATATATATATATATATATATATATATGAAGTACAAGTCCATACCACAAATTTATGACAAATCTAATACAAGTCAATCTCTCAAAACCTTAGCAGACGAAATCACAAGAAAACCTAGCCACCAAATCCTCTTAGCTAGGACTCACTCCAAACCATAGTTGGTCACTCCAACAAATATTTTTAACATAATAGAATCAACACTAAAGAGTCCTCCTTGGCACATATGCCAAGTTTGTATCACATAATCTCTACACACTAGCACTCTTGTCTTCCTTAGAATTTATAAACCCTAGCCATATTGCATCACATAGCTACATGAAAAGAAAACTTTACTGCTAACCTCCAAGTCTACATCTCCATCCCAGGGTTTTAGTCCTGAAACCCTAGGTCTTAAACTCTTGCATCAATGCAAGCATCAAGACTTCTATTAAACATCAAGAATACAATAACTGAGTCTTCTTTGAAGAAATTCATTGCATCGAGCTAAATATTCATCAAGTTAGGCTCTCCATGATCTTTCCCTAGCCTCCATGCATCCCACAAGAACAAGGCTCCAAAATCATGCAAGGTGTTAGATCCACTCTCCATATCTTTTCATAGCCTAGAAACCTTAGTGTTGCAACAAGAGCCAAAAGACAATCCATCATCTCCTTGGATTCATGTTCTTCTCTAGTATTTACAAGCATATCCAAAAACATAGCATCTCACAAGAGAAAACCTTAGCATCACACAAGAGAAATATCTCTAAGAACAACCAAGACATCTCTCTCTCTTCTTGTCTTCTTGTAGGGTTTCCTCATGAACCCTAGTGTCTTTCTCCTATAATACTTCTCCAAGACAATACAAGTAATAGAATACAATGATAATAATGATTAAAATATCTCTCTCCTCCCTTTATTTATATAACGAGTGAGAGAGGATAACATAAAACAAGAACATCTGTCCATAAAATTAATCAAGGAAACCCCACATGGAGCACTCTACAATACAAGGATTTATAAGTGTCATATTGGGGTTTATCCAACCTCCTAGATGAAATTCACTATAGGTATGAATCTCCTAGGGCTCAATTCCCCTCCTCCAGGTTGGTACGCTCTCCAACAAGATATGATTCCAATGCTACTTTTCCATGGTGGTATTCAAGTGTTCTCGTGCAAGATGTTTCTTTTCCAATCATAAACGATGCAATTTTTACTGTAGAAACCCAAATGGGAAAACCAACATTCGATGAGAACTTATTCTTGTTTAGTAAATTTTTATAGAGAGTGAGATATACACTATCATATAGAGAATTCATGTGTTATTACTCATTGACAATATTTTGTATATTTCTTTGGGATCAAAGACCATCTATGGACATGCCCTGCTATTGCCCTTCTTCTTCCCAAGCCTCTTTTTTTCCATCCTATTTTGTGGTTACCTTTCATCAAGTAGGGCCCTCCTTTGTTATATAGTGGCCTTGGAAAGAAAACGCTATAAAAAATATTTATTTGATCATTTTATGTTTTTTGGCTTTTGAATCATTTATTTCAAACTTGGCCAAAATTTATTTTTTAAAAAAATATTTTAATAAAATTATTAATTCAAGGTTTATTCTAATTTTTCTTAGTAAGATGCTTCAACACTTGAATTTTTCAAAACTTTTATATTTTTCATCTTATTTTCCATTTTTAGAAATAAAAAATATTTAACTACACACAAAAGCGTCTTTTCATCTCATCTTCCATTCACAAATATAGTTTGTATTTAGCCACACATAACAACTTTTTTTAAAGTAGGATAGTGTTAATCTAAGATATGCCCACCCCTAATTTAAGGATGGATATTGTTATATTTTGGTGTATACGCATGATTTTCCCTGAATTGGAGATATTCTTATTTACTTGAATAATAATATCCGTGGTTACTGAAATCATTCAAATATTTTGTATAGATATCATATTTTGTATTGTATTCCAACTCGATTGTTTACCTATTCAAACACTTAGATGCTAATCATAATTTTGGTTTTGTATGAATTTTAATCATGTGAAAGGAATCAATAATTAGAGGTGGAATCAATAAAGGAAAGGAAAATAAATGCAAGGAAAGGAAATTAAAGCCATGGCATGGCATGGAAAGGGAAGGAAAAATATGTCAAGACAAGGAAAGGCATGGCCAGACAAAGCAAGGCAATGCAAGGGAAGGAAATTCAAGGCATAGGATGGCATGGCATAACAAGGAAAAGAAAGGCATGGAAAGGAAATGCATGACATGGAAAGGCAAGGCATGGCATGGCATGGAAAGGAAAGGAAAGGAAAGGAAAGGAAATGCAATGCAAGGAAAGGAAAGGCATGTAAAGGCAAGGCATGGCATGACAAGTAAAGGAAAGGAAAGACATGCAATGGAAAGGAAAGGAATATCATGGCATGGAATGGAAAGGCATGGCATGGCATGGAAAGTCAAGGCATGACATGGAATGACATGGAAAGACAAGCAAATTGAACACAAGGTAATGCAAGGCATTGCATAGCATGCCATGGGAAGGCAAGGCATGGCATGGAAAGCCAAGGCATGGCACGAAAAGTCAAGGAAAGATAGGGAAATGAAACGAAAGGAAAGGATAGACATGGAAAGGCATGTAATGTCAAGGAAATTCAAGGCATGACATGGAAAGGCAAGGCATGGCATCACAAGGTAAGGAAACGAAATGCAAGGAAAGATAAGGAAATGAAACACAAGGAATGACATGAAACAACATGACATAGAATGACAAGGAAACAGATAGAAAGGAAAGAAATGGCATGGAAAGTCAAGGAAAGGTAGGGAAATGCAATGCAAGGCAAGTCTAGACATGACAAGGAAAGGAAAGGCATGGCCAGGCATGACAAGGAAATGTCATGCCTAGCCATGCCTTTCCTGGCCATGGAAAGGTATAAGTTTAGGTCTAGGTATGGAAAGGAAAGACAAGGAAATGCAAGGCATGGAAGGCAAGGCAAGGCATGAAAAGGAAATTCTTAACATGGAAAGTCAAGTCAAGGAAAGGAATGGAATGGCATGTCATTGCATGCAATGGAAAGGCAAGGTAAGTTAGTGCAAGTAATGGCATTGCATGGCATGGAAAGGCAAGGCAAGGAATGCCATAGCAAGGCATGGCATGGCATGGCATGGAAAGGAAAGAAAATGAAAGGAAATGAAATTCAAGGCAATAGAAGGCATGGAATGTCAAGGCAAGGTGATGCAATGCAATGAAATGCAAGTCAATACAGTCAAAGGCAATGCAAGGCAAGGAAATGCAAGACAATGTAATGTAAGACAATGCAACGCATGTCATGGCATGACATGGCAAGGAAAGGAAATGAAACACAAGGAAATGAAAGGCATGGCATGGTAAGGAATGGCATGGCATGGAAAAGAAAGGCATGGCATGGCATGCAAGGAAAGGCATGGAATGGAAAGGGAAGGGAAGGCGAGGAAATGCAAGGAAGGACAATGCAACACAAGGAAATGCAAGGCATGGAATGGCATGAAAAAGAAAGGGATGGCATGGAAATGCAAGTCATGTCATATCATCGAAAGGCTAGGCATGAGAAGGCTATACATGGCAAGGCATGGAAAGGCAAGTTTTGGATATAGGTATAAGTCTAGGTCTAGGTATGGCAAGGAAAGGTAAGGAAATCAGGGATGATTTTAAGGATGGAAATTTATTTTAAAATGTAGAAACCTTGGCGAATCTTACTAATCCTTCATATGCCAAATATAAATGTTTGGCGATATTTTTGTAAAAATGTTCAAATTTCTAAGGATTTTATATAGTTTTTATAATTTTTTGGCGATTTTTAAGGTAAAATAATTTTATCCTATAGAATTTGGGTGAATCATTTTTAAAATA
>JZKD02S1720911.1:513816-524235 GCA_000966675.3 Picea glauca
ATAATTTTATCCTATAGAATTTGGGTGAATCATTTTTAAAATAGCGAATCTCATTTTTGGAAAAACCATGGAAAATTAGCCCATGAGTGAAATTTAGCCCCTAAAATCATCCTTGAAGGAAATACAAGGAATGAAAAGGAAATAGAAGGCATGGCAAGGAAAGGCAAGGCATGGCATGAAAATTCAAGGCAAGGCAAGGCATGGCATGGAAAGGAAAGGCGTGGCATGGCATGACACAAGAAGGAAAGGCATGGAATGACATGGCATGGAATAACAAGGCAAGGAAAGGAAAGGAAAGACAAAACGCAAGGTAATGCAAGGCATGGCATGGTGAGGGAAAATTCCATGTAGACATTTGGCATTTGAATTGTCTTGATGCCTATTTTTAGTGGTTCATCCACTTCATGAGAATTATTCGGTTCTTACTACTATTATTTTTGAATGAGGGAAAATTTATTTGGAGAGGCTAAAATCCACATGGTGTAACATGGTCAACCATGGATTGAAGAGAGATCTAACTAATCCATTATTATAATATTTATTTGACTTGTCATGGAGTTAAATAGAAAAAAATAATATTTTATTGTATAAGAGAAGAGACTCACTCTATAAAGAAGAGCTTTCTTTCTCCATTGTAAAGGGTGGAGAATTTGGGGATTTAGGAGCTCTCCTCTTGGGATACATTGTACAACATTTTGGCAAGATTAATGGAGAATTTGAGGTATATTTTCATTTTATGTGAGGCTTTATTGTGCACTTATATTGTATGTGTTGATTTTGTATTAAGAAACCCTTGTAGCAATTTAAATGCATTTAGATTAGATTTATCTCTTGCAATTTCATATATAACAGAAAGGAGTGGAAATTGAAACACTTTGAAATTCATACATTCATCAACATAAAATGTAGAAATAATGAGATTCATAAAAACCCTGCCATGAAATGTGTGTGTGTGTGTGTGTGTGTATTCATAATAATCTAAAATGTACATTTTTTACAAAATGGCACATGATGCCCGATATACAAAATGGCAGAAAGTGCCCTAACATAAAAAAATTCCATATGGTGGCCTAGATACAAAATGGAAGTCATTGGTCACTCATTAACCACTACCACCCTCGCCACCCTTAGGAGCGTCCCATAAATAGTTATTTCTTATCTTTCTTGAAGAAGCACCTCAAGTGGTTTTTTAACTGGTCATGGTTCATCTCTCTGGAGACTGTTGAATGAAAAAACATTGTTATAAGTTTTTTTCCACAATGAATTAAAGACTTGTAAAATTATACTTTTCAATTCAACATAAGACAACTCATTGAAGATGGTATTAAAAATCACGAGGGTGTTACCTTCCTCCATTACCCTAAACTCTTATTGATGTCACCTTGTGTCATTTACAAGGATAAAATCATGAAATTTAAACAAATATGCTTAAAATCAATTCAATTCATGATACATAAAAATTGATCATCAACACATTATATCACTGTGAATATCTTAGGAATCGATGGAGAGTCACTAGAAAGTGGAGCGCTTGACTGTACAACCTGCTTCGAGGAAACATCTACTATGACAACCTTGATGGATGGCGCATATGGAAATGGTGGTGGGGGTGGGTGGGATATGGTTGCATCTAATGTGGATGGATGCGATGGAAGAGATAGTGCGGGTGCAACCACTAAGGATCCATGGAATATGAAATATGGTGGGGATGGGCGATGATGAAACCCCACGGGTTGTACAAGTGATGAAATAACCCTTGGCATGGAACCAGGTAACCTAAAAGCCATGGTAGGGTGCCCAAGGACTAGACTAGTACTATAGCTGGAGAAAAGATCAACAACCTACATACATATTAATAGTATTGTTAGTAGTACCAAATAGTAAAATTCAACAAAATAACTACAACAAATTTGAGATTTAAACGAGATTTAAATCAACACATGGTACCTATGAAGCAGGTGAATTTTCCATCCTAGGTGGAAATTACTCGAAACCACCTGGTCCCGCAACCTGTAGAAACACAAGAACATTATAAATTTGAGGATGCTAGAAAATAAATAAATCACTATGGTGAATTTATCAAATGTGACACATACCTTCGTATGCAGTATGCCAAATGAGCAGGCATCCTCTACTACTACATCAATAGTGGAGACAAACATTGATGCATATATCAATGTAGAGGGTATGCAATAGTGGTGTAGCACCTACAAAACATCATACAATAAAATATAGAAATAAATACATATAATGTTGTATAAATATATAACAATGAAGAACATAGATAAGGTTAAGATAATAACCTCCTCCATGAAGTTGTGATGTCCACTAGAATCCATAGGCCCATAACAAGTATTCCCAAAACTTGAACATCTGTGAGGCTCACATGAACGAAGGATCTATCCATGTGCCCTCTCATCACTACACTCTTCTCTAGGGGTTGAAGGTCCGACCCCTCTGCCAATATCAACAGAAAGAACCTCCTACTGGTATAGTGCAATAAAACTACCATGCTGCCCTAGACTCCAATTCAAGGTTGATAAAGCTACATTTTATTGTTGCAAGCCCTTTGCAATTGGAGGATGTTGGGTAGGGAGGTTAGGCCTTCACTTGGGGGGAAAAGGACCTAACATGGGACCACGCCTAGAATGCTCTCATTTATGTGTGGACCCTTGACCCACCAATTGGAAATCACCAACATTGAAGAATTTCACATGGTGACCCAAAATAAATTATGCCCATAATTTTATCAAAATATATAAAGGAACCTTCCTGTTATTGCATGGAGGTTTATCAAAGACCATGAACCACCCATCCATCTCATTTAAAAAAAAAAATCATTGGATGCACCAGTCCATACAAATGTGTTTATTCTTGACAGGTGGTTGTTCTCTACTTCGAGGATTAATAAAAAGAGACATCAAATCTTGCTTTAAAATATACAAGTCTCTAATTTGGTTTCTATCGAGTCCAGTCCTATAAAACTTGAACATTCTAGCCATGTATTCAGAAATAGTAGTTAATTTCCCTTGGGAAATTGTAATAGATGATGTAATGGCATCCAATGAAGTGGCCAAGTGTTGGGTATGTGTTATATTATTTGCACGAGTAGTAGTGTCACATATTTAGTTGCTTTTTCGACACATGGTTTCTTTGATGATGGCTTTCTATTTCCGGTTAAGGAGTTAGGGTTGTTGACTAATCTAGGTCATTGGGTTATGGTTTTGGATTTCACTGGCTCCTATATGTATATTTTATTGTAAATGATGTAATACTATGAATGAATATAAAATATGTTGGTTTTCTCGATTTGGGTTTCCAGGGGAAAAATCTCTGTGTAATGTTTGCATTTTCCATTGTATCTTTTTTGTTCTTTTACATAAAATATGTTTGCAGTAAATATTGTACAAGGTTAAAATATACATATGGTATCAGAGCTTTGTTGGATTCAAGGGGGCGCCTTTGTGGTCAAGGGTTTTTCTCGAGACTGTGATAAGCCTTGTTACAGTGGGAGATCTGTGGTATTGATTTTCAGGTGAAAAGAAATGGCGACCAATCCGAAAATGGAGATCGAGAAGTTTAATGGGAAAAGTTTTGATTTGTGGAAGCTCAAGATGGAAGATATGTTGGTGGACAGATATCGATGAATCACTATAGATCCAAGTACTGCACCTACAATAACTTCAACAGATCACTGGAAAAAGTTGGATCAGAAGGCGAAGTTCACAATCTGATTGTGTCTCTCAGATTCAGTATTACTAAATGTGTTCGAGGAAGCTACAACCAAGGATTTATGGGATAAGTTGGGGAAGTTGTATCAGTATAAGTCCCTAGTGAATAAACTATTCATGAGAAAGAAGTTGTATAACCTGAGGATGAGAGATGGAGACTCAGTGGCAGATCATTTGAATGCGTTCACTAATGTGGTAAGTCAGTTCGTATCTGTTGATATTAAAATTTCAGATGAAGATAAATGTATCAGTTTATTGTGTTCTTTACCAGACTCATGGGATAGTTTGGTTGTGGCCATAGGTAGTAATACAAATTCCTTGCAGTGGTCGCATCCTTGTTTTCAGAGGAGATGAGACGAAAGAATATGGAAGGACAGAGAACAGATGCATTATTTGCAAGAGGACGTTCCCAGCAAATAATTAGATCTAAGTTCTCAAGTGGGAGATATAAGTCTAAGGGTATATCTAAATCTCCTGGAAATTTTGTAAAGGTATGTTGGATATGTGGAAAAGAAGGGCACTACAAGAAGCAATGTAGATCTAGAGTTGAGAAAAGAAGGGATATGAAGAATCTCCTTCTATAGAAGAAAAGACCTATAAGGAAGAAGGAGGGGATATGTACTTGGCTTATTCAAGACCACATGCAGATCATGAGGCATGGTTGGTTGACTATGGTGCATCCTTTCATATGACTCCCCATAGGGATTGGTTCGGGGAATATGAAGGGTATGATGGAGGTAATGTTTTCTTAGGTGATGATTCGACAACCAGAATCATAGGAAAAGAAAAATTCAATTCCAGACTCATAGATAGAAGGATTGGAACACTGCGTGGTGCTCTGCACATCCTAAGTTTGGCCAGAAATTTGATTTATGTAAGCAAAAAGGACGATGCAGGGGTAAAAACAATATTTGAAAAGAAAACATGTAGGATGGTTTGAGGAGAAATGGTGTTGCTTAAGGAAGTTCGGTTTGGAACTCTGTATAAGCTGCAAGGAAGCACTATTAATGATGGGTGTAACAGTTCCATTTTTCCTAATATTGGAGTTGAAGAAGAAATAACTCCTACAGTCTCTGGAGAAAAAAGTTATGTTGTGGTATCAAAGACTGGGGCATATCAGAGAGAAGGGTCTTCGACTACTACAAGGTAAAGGTATGGTTGAAGGTATGTCTAGTTTCTCTCTGGATTTTGATTTATGTGAACATTGTCTATATGGGAAGAAAAATCAGGTAAGATTCCCCTCTAGTGCAATGAGGGCAAAAGGAATTTTATAGCTAGTTCACAGTGATGTTTTTGGACCTATGTCAGTCCCATCATTGGGAAAATATCTGTACTATGTCTCATTTATAGATGAATTCTCGAGGAATACTTGGATATATTCCCTCAGGAAGAAATCTGAAGTATTTGATAGGTTTAAAGAGTTTAAGGATCTAGCTAAGAATCAAACAGAGAAAATAATTAAGGTGATGAGGACAGATAATGGCGAAGAGTTCTGCGAGAATGAATTTGAATAATTATGTAAGAAGTGCAATATAGCAAGGAAAAATACTACTCCATATACACCTCAACAAAATGGAGTTGCAGAAAGAATGAACATGACACCGATGGAAAAAATCAAGGTGCATGCTCAGTGGTGTTTGGTTAGGGAAAGAATTTTGGGAAGAGGCAGTGGGTATTGCATGTTACCTAGTCAAGAGATCACCCTCATCAGCGTTGGATGACAAGACTCCACAAGAGGAATGGACTGGTAAGGAACCTTCTCTCACACATCTCAAGGTATTTGGTTTTGATGCATATGTTCATGTTCCAAAGGAAAACATGAGTAAACTAGATAAGAAGGCTGAAAAGTGTATCTTTATTAGATATAAAGATGGTCTCAGAGGTTATAATCTTTGGAACCCATAAAATAAGAAGGTAGTGTATAGTCGAGATGTGGTATTTAGAGAAATGAAGGATGTCGTTAAGCAGGAATTCCTACCAAGTAAGGAAGAACCAGAGAAAATAGAGTTTTTTTTTAAGGATGATGAGTCAGACTCTACAAAAGAACTTGAATCAGAAGAGGAAGATACTCATACTCCAATATTGAGGAGATCGGTTCGAGAAAGAGGGCTACTAGAAAGGCATACTCCATCTAATTTCTATTCAAATTTTTCTTTGTCTATTATTGATGATGATCCTAGGACTGGCATGGAGGCAGTGGATTCAGAGGATGGAAATCTATGGAAAAGGGCCATGGACGAAGAAATGACATCTTTGGATCAGAATGAGGCTTTGGATCTAGTAGAGTTTCTGACTAGAAGAAATCCCATTGGCAGCAAATGGATATTTAAAAATAAGTTGAATGCAGAAGGAAAAGTGGAGAAACACAAAGCTAGGTTAGTAGCAAATGGTTATTCCCAGGTTGAGTGAATTGATTTTGGTGAGATTTTTTCTCATGTTTCCAAGTTAACCTCTATAAGATTTTTTTTTATCTATTGTTGTTGCATTTGATTTTGAAGTAGAACAGATGGATGTGAAGACAACATTACTACATGGGAATTTGGAAGAAGAAATATATATGAAGCAACCAGAAGGTTATGCTGTGAAGGGAAATAAGGAGCTAGTATGCAAGATGAAAAAGTCCATGTATGGTTTAAAAAAATCACCAAGGATGTGGTATCAAAATTTTGATACTTATATGATGGGACTTGGCTTCACAAGAAGCAAAGTGGATAATTGTGTGTATTTTAAATTAATTGGTGATCATTTGATTTATTTGGTCTTCTATGTGCATGACATGTTGCTGATAGCAAACAATAAGGAGATTATCCAGGATGTGAAAACTATTGAACAACTGAGAGGGGGGGGGGGGGAATTAGTTGTTACCGTGCTTAAAAAATTATGCTTCTTTTAAAATCTTTACAAGGAACTCAATGATGATCACAATAATGTAGAAAAATAAACAAAGGCACATTCAACATCAGTCACATATATGAGAAAGAAAGAGACATATAATTCCCGAGGAAACCCATACAGGGTAAAAACCTCTTTTTCTTTATATGATAAGTATTATCTACATTCTTTACATTATCATACATATGAGCACCAACTCATTGTGAGGCTACAACCTCTGGTTTTGCAAGCTGTAACTTGTTGAGAGCACCAACTCTCTATTTTCTCTAGCACCCACTAGAAGGAAGCAACCACCCCCTCGTTTCTCTAGCACCAACTAGAAGGAAGCACCAACTCCCTAGTTTCTCTAGCACCAACTAGAAGGAAGAACCAACTCCCTAGTTTCTCTAGCACCAACTAGAAGGAAGCACCAACTCCCTGCGTTCAAGCACCCACTTGAACCTTTGAGGACACCAGTCCTCCCTAGCACCTACCAACCTCCTTGGTATATAAATTCCTTGTTACTAAAACTTATTACAGTGATATAAAGTTATTCAATGGATCACCAGCCTTGTTTTTGTTCTGTTACACTACTCTGCTCTGTCTACATCAATGTCTTCTGCATGCCCCTTGCACTTTCTGTTCCTCTGCCTTTTATACTCTCTGCACCATATCCCTTCAATGCAACCTTCCTCTACTAGGCATTTCTGCACCTGCGCTCTGCCTCCTTGCTCACACTTGAATCCTTCCACATGATAACAACCCTAATCTCTTCTTTGTTCCACATTCTTATAGTCCCTGTGCTCCTTGTGCATGCAATACTTTCCATGCCTTTGCATGCTCACACTGTGCCAAATTCCTCCACAACTTGAGTGCTTTGTCTGATCATCATTGTGACTCTTCAACTTATCTGGTCATTTTCCACTCGTTCAACATCATTGTATGTTATACTAAGATTCCTCAGCCTCTCTGGCACTTTGAGACTCTTCGTCTTCTTTGTGACAGTCGAGCTCACCTTCTCTATTCTAGTTACAGGCCTCAATGCTCATCCAGCTGTCAATCGCCTCCATGAACATCTTCATCCCTTTTGAAGATTCCCAGAGACTCTTCACCTCCTCTTTCAATCATCCTGAAGTGTCTTCAAGTCCTCTGGAAGAAACCATCAGTGGTTTCTGGAAGTTACATTGTGTCATCCTACAATAGCCCTTCGATCTTGTTCAAATTCACCTGCACCGTTGGATTGATTCCACTGGATCTTTCATTCATTTCGACATTTCAGCTTTCGACAGTTCGGCATTCATGTGACCATGTGTCTCGACATTCCCAGTCGCGATCCCCGAAAAGGAGCTTGGTTGCTCTAGCTCTTTCCTCCATCTCTCGCTGATGTGACCAAGGGTTGTTACCATAGCCTTATGTATAAGGCCCTTTCATGATTTTGCATTTCATGAATCTGGAGATGAGGCATCTCGACTCTCCAAGTCGCGATCCTCGAATCCTCAAAATAGCATGGGATCAACGGTCCCGATCAACACTTGATCTGATGGCTCAGATCATTTTGTGATTTCGCATTTCATGATTTCGACATTCTTGATGTTTAGTGTTCTTGTCACTTCAAAGTCCCGATCCATGAAAAACCGAAATGGGGTCGAATCAACGGTCTAGATCACATCTTGATCTGACGGCTGGGATTAAGTCGCGATTTCACATATCGTGATTTCGGGATTCCTGTGGTTATTATTCTTTGACATCTCCAACTCTCGATCCGCAAAACTCCGAAATGGACTGGGATCAATGGTCTAGATCAAACCTTGATCTGACATCTCAGATTAACTCGCGATTTCACATATCGTGATTTCAGGATTTTTGTGGTTAATATTCTTTGATATCTCCAACTCTCGATCCACAAAACTAAAAAATGGATTGGGATCAACGGTCCTGATCAAACTTTGATCTGACGGCTCAGACTAAGTCACGATTTCACATATCGTGATTTCGGGATTCTTGTGGTTAATATTCTTTGATATCTCCAACTCTTGATCTGCGAAACTCCGAAATGGACTGGGATCAATGGTCCAGATCAAATCTTGATCTGACGGCTTAGATTAAGTCATGATTTTTCATATCGCGATTTTGAGAGGTTAGGGAACCCCATTCCTTTGACTCTCTAGTTAGCAAAATAACGATCTTTCCCCACGTGTCCTGCCTGAAGATGAACGGTCCTCCTTCTTTCGAGATTTTGTGAGCCTGCTACTCCTTGCACTTTAAAGAATGGGCAGGTTCTCTTTGATCCGACGATGGTCGGATACCACGCTTGGATCTAGTGCCTGAGATCTATCCTCCTCTTCAATGCGCTCTTCTTGGCTACATTGAGATCTGACAGCCATCGTGAATTCTGAATTGTTGATCCAACGATCATGGTTGCTACTCTTCCCTGATTATCACTACGTTGTTGATCATCATTGTTGTACTCAAGCCATCATCGTTGTTGTACTTTCCATCAATGACAAGCATACGCTACCTGTAAAACATGCCAACAATCTCCCCCTTTGTCATTGAGGGCAACTAAAGCACCCGAATTCTTTTCTCCCCCTTTGACATCAATGTCAAAGAAGAGACATGCTCCCCCTGAGGTGTTTCAGTAATTTTAGGAGGCATTAGATAATCAAACAATAAAAAACTCCCCCTAACAAGATGGACTCTTTTAGGTGTGAGACAAAATGACACCTAGATTATGTCTAAGATATTCAAAAGGTGTCTTGGCTAGGGGTTTAGTAAAGATGTCTACAATTTGTTCTGTAGTGATAATGTAATGGACCTGAACAGTTTGATTAGTGACCTGATCTCTCAAAAAATGATATTTTATGGGAATATACTTGGTCTTGGAGTGGAATACAGGATTCTTAGACACACTGATGGCACTAGTGTTATCACAATGAATTGGGATCGGTGCAGTGTATTTTACCTCTAAGTCTACAAGTGTCTGAATCATCCATAATACCTAAGTGCAACAGGTAGCAACAACAATGTACTCTGCCCGTGTGGTTGATAAAGAAATTGAACTTTGAATTTTACTAAGCCAGGCTACTAAGGAGTCACCCAGGAAGAATGCTCCTCCACTAGTGCTTTTTCTCTCATCAACACAGTTTACCCAATCTGCATCTGAATAAGCAGTCAACTGAAGATTTTGATTTTTGGGATACCACAGACCATAAGTCATTGTTTCTTTTAAATACCTGAATATCCTTTTGACAGTTTGCAAATGACTTTGTTTGGGTGCATCTTGATATCTTCCTACCATTCCTACAACATGCATTATGTCTGGGTGAGATGTTGTGATGTATAGCAGGCTTCTTATCATTGATCGATATGATATTTGATCAACATCAAGTGAATCATCATCCTTGCTTAATTTACATCCAGTTACCACAGTTGTACCCACAGGTTTAGAATCTTCCATTTGAAACCTTTTCAACATTTCTCTTAGATATTTTTCTTGAGAAATGAACATCCCTTCGGGCCTCTGAGTAATTTGCAGACCAAGAAAAAATGACAGTTCTCCTATCATAGACATTTCAAATTCAGACTCCATGGCAGAAGCAAACCATTGTAGCAGTGAATCCTTATTACATCCAAAGATGATGTCATCTACATAGACTAGTATGATGAGCAAATCATTATCCTCTGTTTTGATATACAAATTCCTGTCAGTTGTTCCTCTCTTGAACCCTTTGTCTTTGAGATACGTATCCAGTCTATGATACCAGGCTCGAGGGGCTTGTTTTAAACCATATAAATCTTTCTTTAGCTTGCATACTAA
>JZKD02S1720911.1:530636-572112 GCA_000966675.3 Picea glauca
AGGAAGCACCAACTCCCTGCGTTCAAGCACCCACTTGAACCTTTGAGGACACCAGTCCTCCCTAGCACCTCCCAACCACCTTGGTATATAAATTCCTTGTTACTAAAACTTATTATAGTGATATAAATTTACTCAATGGATTACCAACCTTGTCGTTGTTCTGTTGCACTACTCTACTCTGTTTGCATCAGTGTCTTCTACACACCCCTTGCACTTTCTGTTCTTCTGCCTTTTATACTCTCTGCACCATATCCCTTCAATGAAACCTTCCTCTACTGTGCATTTCTGCATGTACACTCTGCCTCCTTGCTCACACTTGAATCCTTCCCCACGACAACAATCCTAATCTCTTATTTGTTCCACATTCTTATAGTCCCTGTGCTCCTTGTGCATGCAATATTTGCCATGCCTCTGCATGCTCACACCACGCCAAATTCCTCCACAACTTGAGTGCTTTGTCTGATCATCATCATGACTCTTCAGCTTCTCTAGTCATTTTCCACTCGTTCAACATCACTGTATGTTATACTAAGATTCCTCAACCTCTATGGCACTTTGATACTCTTCGTCTTCTCTGTGACAGTCGAGCTCACCTTCTCTGTTCCAATTACAGGCCTCAATGCTCATCCAGCTGTCAATAACCTCCATGAACATCTTCATCCCTCTTGAATATTCCCAGAGACTCTTCAGCTCCTCTGTCAATCATCCTGAAATGTCTTCGAGTCCTCTAGCAGAAACCATTAGTGGTTTCTGGAAATTACACTGTGTCGTCCTATAGTAGCCCTCCGATCTTGTTCAAATTCACCTGCACCGTTGGATTGATTCCAAGGGATATTGCATTCATTTCAGCATTTCGGCTTTTGGCAGTTCGACATTCGTGTGACCATGTGTCTCGACATTCCCAGTCGCGATCCCCGAAAAGGAGCTTGGTTTCTCTAGCTCTTTCTTCCATCTCTCGCTGATGTGACCAAGGGCTGTGACCACAGCCTTATTCATAAGGCGCTTTCATGATTTCACATTTCGTGAATCTGGAGATGAGGCATCTCGACTCTCCATGTCACGATCCCCTAAATTCCAAAATGGAATGGGATCAACGGTCCCGATCAACACTTGATATGACGGCTCAGATCATTTCGCGATTCACATTTCGTGATTTCGACATTCTTGATTTTCAGTGTTCTTGTCACTTCAAAGTCCCAATCCACGAAACTCTGAAATGGGGTTGGATCAACGGTCTAGATCACATCTTGATCTGACGGCTGCGATTAAGTCACGATTTCGCATATCGCGATTTCGCGATTCCTGTGGTTATTATTCTTTGACATCTCCAACTCTCGATCCACGAAACTCCGAAATGGACTGGGATCAATGGTCCAGATCAAACCTTGATCTGACGGCTCAGATTAAGTTGCAATTTTGCATATTGCCATTTCGATATTTTTGTGGTTAATATTCTTTGATATCTCCAACTCGTGATCCACGAAACTCCGAAATGGACTGGGATCAATGGTCCAGATCAAACCTTGATCTGACGGCTCAGATTAAGTCACGATTTTTCATATTTCGATTTCGGGATTCTTGTGGTTAATATTCTTTGATATCTCCAACTCTCGATCCGTGAAACTCTGAAATGGACTGGGATCAACGGTCCAGATCAAACCTTGATCTGACGACTCAGATTAAGTCACGATTTTGCATATTGCGATTTCGAGAGGTTAGGGAACCCCGTTCCTTTGACTCTCCAGTCAGAAAAATGATGATCTTTCCCCACATGTCCTGCCTGAAGATGGACGGTCCTCCTTCTTTCAGGATTTTTTGAGCCTGCTACTCCTTGCACTTTAAAGAACGTGCAGGTTCTCCTTGATCGAATGATGGTCGGATCCCGCACTTGGATCTAGTGCCTGATATCTATCCTCCTCTTCAGCATGCTCTTCTTGTCTACATTGATATCTGACAGCCATCGGGAATTCTGAATTGTTGATCCAACGATCACGGTTGCTGCTCTTCCCCGATTATCACTGCATTTTTGATCATCGTTGTTTTAATCAAGCCATCATCGCTACTGTACTTGCCATCAATGACAAGCATACGCTGTCTGTAAAACATGCCAACAAAAACTCAGTTGTCCTCTAAATTTGACATGAAGGATCTCGATGCTTCAAATTTCATTTTGGGCATGGAAATTAAAACAGATTAGAAAAAGAGGAAACTATGGTTAAATTAGAGAAAATATGTCGAGACAATATTGCAGAGGTTTAATATCTAGTAATGTAAACTGGTCAAGGATCCTATTCATGTTGGTGTAAAGTTATCTGCGGATCAGTGTACCAAGACACAGGAAGAGGAGGAGGCCATGTCTCATGTTCCATATGCAAGTGCAGTTGGTAGTTTGATGTATGAAATGGTCTATACTAGGCCAAACATTGCACATGCAATGGGATTTTTGAGCAGGTATATTTCAAAACCAAGGAAGGAGCATTGGACAACAGTAAAAACAGTTTTCAGGTATTTGTGTGGCATTCCTAGCTCTGGATTGTGCTACCAAGGAAGACTGGGATTGGAAATAGTGTTGGATATGCATGGATTTGTAGATGTATATTAGGCTAGAGATCTGGATCATAGGAGATCTACAAATGGGTATGTGTTTAACCTATTTGGAGGAGCAATAACTTGAATGAGCAAAAGATAGGCTGTAGTGGAACTTTCAACTACAGAAGTTGAATACATGGTAGCCACTCATGCAATTAAGGAATAAGTATCATTACAAAGATTGTTTTCAGGTATTGGTTTGGTACAACAATCTGTAAGGATAGATTGTACAATAATCGATTGTCCTTGTATGCAAAGAAAACAAAAAGTGGGAGAATGTTGGGTATGTGGTATATTCTTTGCATGAGTAGTGGAGTCTGCGTTGCGTCGAGCGCGCTGGATGACGAAAGCCCCCTGCGTGGGGATTCAGGGGTGGTGCCCCCAAGAAAATAATTATGCCTCGGGAAACATGTCACATATTTAGGTGGTTTTTCGACACATGGTTTCTTTGTCGATGGTTTTCTATTTCTGGTTAAGGAATTAGGGTTGTTTTCTAATCTAGTTCATTGGGTTAGGGTTTTGGATGTCACTAGCTCCTATATGTATATTGTATTGTAAACAATGTAATACTATGAATGAATATAGAATATGTTAGTTTTCTTGGTTTGGGTTTCCACGGGAAAAATCTTTGTGTAATGTTTGTATTTGCCATTGTATTTTTTCTATTCTTTTACTGAAAATATGTTTGCAGTAAATATTGTACAAGGTTAAAATATACACCAAGGACAATCAATTATGGTCTCTTATGCCCCTTAATTCATAGACAAGTGATCTCAAGGTGGTCAACCCCTCATCAATCTATGTGTTTATGTTTGGTGGTTATGGTGGGTTAGGGTTTTATTCTCCTTGGTTTTCTTGTGTGCATTTTTTATTGTCTTTGGGTTCTATATTACTCATATTTGTTGCAATTTAATAATGCATGGCTTATAAATTAGGTTGGTTTATTTAATTAAAATAGAAAATTATAAAAAACATGAAAATACATATTTTAAAAAATTAAAAAAACAATAAATTAATCACACATGCTTGCATGCATTATTTTATATTCATAATAGATTTCCATTTGTTATTGTGAACACTATGACAATTTGACAGATGAAGAAAATAAAGTTACCAAATTAACGAGAACTCTACAGAGTTCTGATTTTTTAGGGGTCATATTTTTTACCTCATTTTGAAAAGGTGTGTTGCCTATAACAACCCCCCCCCACTCTTTTAGTGTTTTTTTTTTTTTTTATATTAAAAATGTTGTATATCATTAACGTTTTTGAAATTGAGACTTTTCATATAATTATGTCTCCTTAATTAATTTATGTTTCCATACATTTTAAATATACTGTAAAATATTATTTTTAACGCATGTTTACCTTTACTTTAATACATAGGAAATAATTGTAGCTAAAGAACACTATTTTTCAATATTTAGCAAAAATATATATACATTTTAAATCCATATCTAATAAAAAACCCTATACATTTTGGAAGCTATCCACTTAAAATAACATGTCAAAAAAGCATTTTTATGGACATAATTGAACAAAAAATTGAAAAAAAAAAAAAAAAATAACATTTTGTTTTTCTATATTTATATACATTTGAGGTAAAAAATGACAATATCTAATGTCATTTTCCTAGTATGTTGATTCACATACAAATAAAAGGAAAAGGAAAATTATAAAAAATATTCATCATAAAACAACAATAGATACGTATTCATTCTTATTTTAAAATCTGAAAGTCAAAACATTACAGTTATAGCTCATAAAAATTTGCAAAATTGAGCATCATTTTCAAGGGCATATTAAAACTAATCAACAATATCATATATCTCAAATTCATCATTCTCAAGAGACACATCATCATTTTGTGCTTCCATTTTATCATTTTTCTCTTCCATTGGGTCTTTGATATCCGCAAGTTCTCCAAAGTTATCCTTTCCAATCAATCCTCCTAATGGTACTTGAGGTTCCTTTGACATTGTTTCCACCTTTGATTCATTAAAATATCCTTTCCTCAAGAAAAATTCTTGCATTTCATCTGGAAGAGTTGGATTAACATTAATTCTTTGTTGAATAAAACTACAATGTAGTGGTTCACTTTCAATGGCTACACAATTTCTTCCTTTTTTTAAGAAGCATGCTAGTGTTGTACCTAACCACCAAATACAAAATAAATAATTAATTTGAATAATATAAAACAACATAAATAAAAAAACAATAAAGATTGAAGTATGTTTTCATAAATGTTATATCATAAGTCTTACCTGAACTCGAGAACAAATCCAAAACCCAATATCCTTCATTTGAAAATGAATCTATAAGATAATTAATTAGTGCTTGTGGATTTTGATCAATGTTAACAATCTCTCCTTTCAAATCATTTTCCTCATATGTTAGCTTTCTAACCACAAAATTGTAAACCAATAAACTACTAGGCTCCCCTCCATCCTTTACATTGACAAGAATAGAATCATAAGAATTGTCTTTTGTCCATATTGCAAGATGTATGCTCTAAACATCACATGTAAATGGTTCTCTATTGGAGCTATGAATATCAGGCTTGTGCCTTTAACATAAATAAGTGCAAATTCAATTAACTTGTGAATTAATAAAAATGATTTCTAATCTTAATCGCTAAACATACACTTTCAATATATTACCAAAAAAGTTGCATCCTTGTCTTTTCTTTTCCCCTGAAGCTTGATTGTACTAATCCTTATTGTCCGTCTAAATGAAAAACTAGAAGTATCCAAAATGGTGATGTTGTGACTTCCATAAATCCCATAACCACTTTATTGAAATCTTGTAGGTAAGTATAAGGCTCACTAGCCAATGATAACCAAAAACCAACATCGAAACTTATTCTAGACACGTATTATTTCTGCACTATTTTATGTTTATAATTTTTTTACATTTACTCATGTATATGAAATAAAAAATAAAGTTGAGAGGATGATCCTCTCAATTAGAAAAATGAACAGTATGGTCAAGCCTGCTCAAATTGATTCTGCAGTCACATAATTATGAAACCCTTATTCTTCTCTACAAACTCTGGTACTAAACCTGAAAATATTTTGTGCACACTTGAAAATATTTCGTGAACATATAAAAAATAGGTTTTTATAACTCCACAACAACCTTTGACATGATTCTCCCAACAATGATTATTATCAAATCTCTCTCATTGAAAGTGGGTATGAGAAAAAAGAAAATATACCAAATATAAAAGTTCTCGAAGTGCATCTCATGGGACATGGGAAACATCGAGGTGAAGCGTTTAAATTATTGGTTAGAATGTCACGGGGGTGATGTCGAGCATTTCCCTAGTCCAACATCGTACTGCAACATACAACCAATAGTTTAACCACTTCACCTACACGTTTCCCATTTTTTACTGATATGTTAACACATATTTTTTGTAAATGAGGATAAAATAGGACATCGATAACCTTTCTTCCACGAAGGATCTATCAGAGGTCCCATTGGCAGTCATGAATAGAAGGTGTTCATAGTGTGGTCCATATGGTGAGCCCTTGGATTCCTTGAAGTGATAGGATGTGAATCCCAGTGGGTGCTTGAGATTGTAGAAAAATGGCCCTCGTCTTCTTCATGTATTTTTATTTTATTTTTAGGCACTATTGAGACCTGAAATAATAAAGATTCATATATCAACACTAAGAAGCTTAGACCTAAATTAACAATGGCTCATAACATTAAGACCATTTCTCCATTCTAGTAGTGTTAATCAATTTTCCAACGACCTATATGAAACCAAGGGTTTGGATTATTTTCTTTAGATAATGGAATGGTTTGTACCATTGTCTTTATAATATAATCATGAAACCGAGGATGCATTTCAAAATTTGGGGAGTTGGAAATAACCTTTTACCAAAACCAAATCTGACGCATTTGTGGGTTTGAAAATGGAAGTCCTTTCTTTGTCGGAATCATTGGAATTGATTCAAAATGGCGAGGATAAAATCAGATTGTAGGTGTTGTGTGCAATGATTTCCTTAAAAGGTTGATCAAAGAAAAGAATAAGCTTGTGATTTACCTTGTGGTGTTTGGGAACTTATATATCTAGGGTTATAACCAATGGAATTTGGGGTAACGATCTTGGATAAATTATATGATCACAAAATTATTTTTGCAGTTGGGTAACTAGAGACATAGATGACAAGATAGTGAATAAGAGGTTTTGATTGGATATTTTAAGAGATAAATTGGATGGTTTACAACATTGATTTGGAATATTACTTAGAATATGACGTATGCTAAAATTAAGTCTAAATCTCTGCCATGTTACAAATTTCAGGTACTCTTTCCCACAAGGATAGTTCATATATGGCACAAAAAATGAAAACCATCCATGATATGATACTATAGATGCAATAATAATAATAATAATAATTCATTCTAAACTATACAAAAATTGACAACTTCTTGCATTGTTCAATTCTTGAAGTCACGTGCAAGTCAAGAATCGATTACAATAACAAAAATTACAAGGAAAATTGATTGTCTGTTAGCTAGAATGTCGTAGGGGTGATGTCGGACATTGCCCCATCCCCTCGCAGGCCAAGTCATGGTTGAAGTACCATGACTTGGCTTGTGGGGTGCTAGGGTGATGCCCAACATCACCCTTGTGACACTCTGACTGACAGACGACTTGTTTTTTTTCATGAACACAATGTTAGTCATTGGACATGATTATCTTGGTGTAGTTTCTATAGTGAAAAAAAAAATATGATTTTCATAGAGATGCATTTAACATATTCATTGTCCAGTGCTCATTTATGTGTGACATGCATGCATTGTTGGATATGTATACAATTCAAAGTTAAATTGGGCATTTGGATGACATAGAAAATGCCCTTGTTCGAGATCTTGCAAATGGTCGGACAATCAGATCACTGGAATATTTTCTTGCCAAGAACAACAATGTGAATATTTACTTTATGGGGCCATATGTTGTCGAATTGAAGGTAGGTTCTCTAAAACATCCTCTATGTAAGAAATGGGACTTTCTTAAGTTAATTGGAAAATCTTCCAAGTATATCTAGTTACCTTCTGTGCACTATGTCAAGAATGTCATTATTCTATTTGGCATTACCAAGCAACATTTTTCATTGTTTTGATTTATTTTTCAAATCACCTTAACATAGTGGAATTCATTTGCTAGAAGACAATTAAACTCTTTGTCGGTTGTTTGGCTTTGACAATTGTCGTTTGCAATGTATGTAATATATTTTCCCATGTTTAATATTTTTACAAGATGACTTTAAAAACTACCTCACCTCAAAGGGAGTTGAATGGGAAGAATCTACATATTTGATGGAGGTGGCTTCAAAGTGTGATGTTGTTTATCAAACTCAAATTCAGCGTGGTCATTTTGGTAAGAGAATTTATTTGTATAACAAGGCCCGTGGAAAGTATATTATTGATAAAAAGTCATGAACGCACTATACATACATGAAGTTATCATGCATCCTCTTCCAAGGATTGATGAGGTGAGAGTCATTTTTATAAAGGAGTTCAACATAATCATTTAGAAAGAAGTAAAAATCTATATAGATTAGTAAATATTGGATAACTTTGTTATACTCTATAAAATTGAATATTGTGACAATTGACATCAGTTTCTTTTTCTATTGAAATGCATGAATCACTATCATGAGATGCTTTATTCAGATAATGGTTGATGTTGATATTATTTCAAGAGCTGCATACTCTCAGCAACCAAAGAATGGGATTTATATAAGAGTGGCTCTTTTAAATCTTTTTCTATTTGTATGGTGAGCCAGTAAATGAAATCATTGGTTCAAACATTTTGATTCAACATTTGGTTATGCGGGATGATTTTTTTTCACAAACTACAATAAATATTTTTATTTTGATTTTGAATTGGGAAAGCCTAGGGTGCAAATGTAACTTCATGCTTATTACCCACACATGTCATCATTGTGTCTTGGGAGGTCCATACTAGATGTGATGATTATATCCTTCTTGGTAGAGATATCCTTTCAAAATATTTTCCTATGCTATCAATTTCTACTTTGTTTATGGTATGGGAATTACTTAGTTACTCGAAGTGTTGTCATTATTATTCTATGTTTTCATATCCCCACAGTACATATGATATTATTTTTCCTCTATTTTTTTTTAACATGCAATAATGGAATTTTGAATTTCAAAATGAAGCCTAAAATATTCCTCAAAGAATTTTCAAGGTTCAGTTATTAACAAACATAGAAGTATTACTGAAAATAATGTTAAAGAAAAATGAAAATTAATACTTCACCTACACTTCCACCTGAAGAAATTTTCCATAAGTAAAAATGATTCGAGTATGAAAAAATTGGCTTTATGCTAGTTAATCAGTCATAGACATTGAGGTACTCTAACACGAGTAGATGAAAATAACCTAATTTTCTATCATGGCCTATTCCATTTACATAGAGTAAACTAAAGACACACTATTGAAGATGGAAAAATATGTAGTTGAGCAGGCCTGACCAAAATGTTCATTTGGAAACAAAAATACAATTATACCTTATATAAACTTGATTCTCCACTCACATAATTATGAAACCCTTATTCTTCTCTACAAACTCTAGTACTAAACTTGAAAATATTTCGTGCACGTAAATAGGTTTTCAGAACTATACAACAACCTTTGACATGATTTTCCCAACAATGATCATTATCAAATCTCTTCAATTGAAAGTGGGTATGAGCAAAAATAAAATATACCAATTATAAAATTTCTCGAAGTGCATCTCAAGGGACATGGGAAATGTGGAGGTGAAACATTCAAACTATCGTTCGAGTGTTGGGAATCATCCCCGTAGCACTCCAACTGACAAAAATCCAGGTCGTTGGACAGGGTGGTTGTTGTATAGGGCTTTGACTCTGCTTCCAAGTCAAACTACTCAATAAGTCTTAATTATCATGCCAAAAAAAAATGGTTCACTATCTCCTACCCCAATTCCCAAGATCAATGAACCACAATGAAATTTTGTAAACAAAAAAACAAGAGATATACATAGGGAGATATATCACAAATAACCTAGATTGACCTCGACAACAAAGGTCAATAGCTCAGAATTGCCCAAGGATGGGACCATGTGGAAACTAGGGTACAAAGAAAAGGCCACTAATGGTATAGATATAACATGGGTCGAGGAATCAATGGATGATAATGGATGATGGAATGGCAGACTTGGACTTACAAGGTTGATATTATGTGGAGTTTGCAACATCCATCAAATTTTAAAACAGACACAGTGTTAATACTCAAAACTAATGAGATGGGTGAATTCATCAAGAGATCCACCATGAAAAACCAAATACACGCATCTACAAATAGACTGGGTGACATTTAAAGGATTGGTGATGGGAAGACAATGGATGCATCTAACAAAGGAAGTTAACCATTTGAGTCTTAGTTGTCTACCATGGGGTTGAGGATCCTTACCTAATAGCATATTCTATTCATCATGAGAGATATCCTATTGGCTCAGCCGCAACCTGTAAAGATTTAGTTCTCTCCATTGCCTCTCACCCAGGCTTATATTGACTTCTTTTTTTAAAGTAAAAAAATATTTGGAAGTGATGTTGAATTTTTAAAGCATAGGGTGATATTTTCATGGCATTATGTATTATCTTGTGCTTGGAGTGATAAACTTAGATTTAAAAAGTAAACATTTGCGGGTTGATTTTCTAATTTTGTTTACAGTAGCGATGATTTCTTATACCACTTTTTAAAAAAAATCCATTTTTAATACCCTAATTTTAGCATGGGTGCTACTGGTAGCAATACTATTCAATTTGATGGCTGATTTTGAGGTTTTGGTTTTAATGGTACCGGCTATTAAGAATAAGCTTTCAAATGATATTTAATTTTAACATTTAGAAAAAAACATTATTCTTTAGGTAACGTCACTTTTTTATTTAGGTGTTGATTTTAAGGAATTTCTGAGAAACTATATGAGTTTTGAAGGCCATGCTTGAAAAATGTTGTAATTTTAAGCTGATCAGAAAAAATGGTGCTACGGGTAGAACCACTTTTTTATTTGGGGGTTGATTTCCATGGTTTTAATGCAAAAATATGGGTTTTAAGGGCTAGAGTTATCGTTTTGAGGTCACAATTCTCATTAAGTTGGTAACTTTGTTAGAATACATGATATAAGAAAAAATGATTATACCAACAAGAAGGATGATGAAACAATACAACTATTTCCATTGAAAGATGAAGACCTTAGAGAAGTTTTTCTAGCGTTTGCAAAGTTCCTAAGCATGGTTAAAGAAATGAAGGAACATTATGATGTTGTTTAGAGAAGAGTTGAGCGAGGCATACAACACAATGATGTTCTCCTTCTAGAAAAAAAATAAAGAGTATTAATGAAATTTATGAACAATAAAATAGAAGATATGGAAGTGCACTTATGACAAAGGTATTACAAACAACCATTTCATTCGAGGAAACTAGAGGAAAGAAAGGTTAGAAACAACCCATGAGTGCAGAATACGATGCAATGGTGAAGAACCAAACATGGGAGCTTGTGTCGTGTCCTAAATGAATAAATGTTATAGGTTCCAAATGGATTTATAATACAAAATTTAATTCAAATGGGGCCATAGAGAAATTCAAATAAAAAATGAATACTATTCAAATAATTATTTGTCTTGCTTCGATTCTTAGACATATTCATCAAATATATGTTAAGAATACATTCTTCAATGAGAATATCCATGAATAAGTATATATGGACCAATCCCTTGGTATAGTGGATAAAAAGCATCCTCACTTTTTTTACATGTTGAATAAATCACTTTATGGACTTAAACATGCTTCAAAGGCATGGAATAAGAAAAAAGATTTTTATTTCCAACAACATGGGTTTAAAAAATTGAAATCATATCCAAATATCCATGTAAAGGAAGTTCAAAGAGAGATCCTTCTTATTATTTTTTATGTAGATGATTTGTTCATTGTTGGTCCAAAATATTGTGTTGATTAAAACTTTGAAATTAGTCTTTCAAAGAACATTTGATATAGTGACCTAGTTGTTCTTCTTAGTTTGCAAGTTTGTAAACTATATGATGGATTGTTTCTTTCACAATCAAAATATGCAATGGATCTTTTGAAAAAAAACAAAATGCTTGATTAAAAACTTGTTTTTACTCCATTTTAGTGTGAAGTCAAGCTTACCAAGATTGTCATTCCAAGGAGGTAGATTCTACATTATATAGGCAACTTGTTGGAAACCTAGTTTATTTAACACACACTAGACTAGACATTTCTTTGTAGTCAATCTAGTTTCCATATCTATGCAACAACCTAGAGAAATTCATCGGTTGGTTGTTAAAACAAATTTTCCTATAGCCATGGTATACTACACTATGCCATCCATTGTGCTACTAGTCCCAAAAAAAATTTGTAGGATACACTAATGTGGATTTGGGTGGGGTGATGTCTATGAAAGGAAATCCATAGGTGGTTATTTTTTCCATCTTCGATCAATATCTATTAATCATTTGGTGAGACAGAGTATAAAGCAACAAATGAAGCAAGAAAATAAGCAATGTGGATTAAAAATGTCTTATTAAAGTTTGGCTTTACCTAAAATTCTACAAATACCATATTTTGTGACAACGAAAGTGTGATCTAGGTTGCAGACAATCCAATTTTTCATGCTAAAATCAAACATGTTGATATCGATATTCATTTGAGATATTGTCCAAGATCAAGTTGTCAAATTACAATATTGGTGTAGTGATGAACAAATTGTTGATATTTTTACCAAAATTACAACTAAAACTAAATTATTGAAGCTACCAAGTATGTTGGGCATGTTGGAGGTTGATATTAAGGGAGGAATAAATGAAACATGTCCCCTCCACTTCTCTTTTTCCTGTAAATTCTCTATAGTTGTTTTTAGAGAGGAAATGTTAGGCAATGAAAGAGGTAACTCTATGAATTTTCTAGATCAAATTTGTCTAGAATATTGGAACTTTCTATACTTTAGATTCTTTTAGAAGATATTAAATTAATTGAATAGAAGTAAAAAATTACTAGAGTGGGAGGAAAATTCAAGCATCCATGGCTTGAGTTGGACATGATGGTAGGATTTTGTCTTCGCTTGGTGCTCTGCTCCTCTTAGACCAATGAAATGGAAAATGCGAGGTGTGTTTTGTGTAAATATGCAGAAATCATGCTCGTGGTCCCATAAAATAGGGCATAACAAGAACATGTGCATGTTCCTAGGGATGCACAACCATTCTTAAGAAAGCACACACATTCTTAAGAACGATCACGTTTTCTTGACAATGTGCCTATGTGGCATGTTGAGTGGATGTTAGAAAAAGCCTGAACCTATAACATCAGGAACACAAGCTCATTCCTGTAGGTTTGTGTTCCTACTCAATCCCTTGCCACTTTATCGTCCACCAACTTCATGCACCCACCCTTTTGTATTCTTTTCTTTAATTGTGTCAAGTGCTTCTTATGTTGTCCCTATAGCATCATGAATCTTCATATTCCTAAAGAATTTGAATCTCTCTTTTGACATAGTATTTGAGAACACCCTCTTTAGTCTTGTGGCAATCACTTTAGAAATAACTTTATATAGGGCATTACAAGGAGATATGGGCCTAAAGTATTCATAATATTTTGGATTATATTTCTTGGGAATCAGAGCTATTAAGGTATAATTTATGGATCCCATTACCTTTCCATACAATTTGAATTCTTCTACCACTTTGAGAAGATCCTCTTTTTTGAAATTTTCAATTGAAAACATACAGTCTACAAAGTTCCTTATCCTTCCCCTTTCTCTATTGTGATCAGACACAATGGATTCGGTTCTTGGAGGGGGACCTTGACCCCCTCTAGACTAAGAGACCACAACATTTCATGCCATGGTCTTGGCCATCAGAAAATATACCAAGTCCAAGCATGAAAGTTTCTTGAAAAGATTAGAGAACGTCCCTAAAATTCTCATTACTATGACATCCTCAGGACAAATGGTTGTTGTGCTTGTTGATCAAGGATTAATTGGACTGTTCACAAGAGTATGGTTGTCCCCTAGAGTAATGGCTAATTGGATTTGGTGGAACTGGCAAGTGTTGATAAAGGGAAAACTAACTAATTAGTTTTATGGAAGAGGTTTCTACGCTTTCCTCTTCCAAACCAAGGATGATGGTGATTTAATTTTCATATATGAGCCTTACATTTTTTGCACTCATTAAATGTATCTAAACTAGTTAATTCTATATTTAAACCCATAACATGATATACCCTCTGTACTTCTAGTTTGAGTTTGCCTCCCACAACTACCTCTCAATTTCTAGAATGAATACACACTATGATGGACATGGAACTCTTTAGGGAAATACATTGACATGACCATTTCAAAAGAGCACATGTTTTCTTGTGCAAGGATCTCCGTAGAAGTAGACTTGGAAAAATGGCTTCTAGAAGCTATTGTTTTGACAATAGACAATTGGAAGCACAAGCAACCACTTGATTATGAGAAACTTCCCTTTAAGTGCAAGACCTGTCATGGATATGACCATTTCGCAAAATACTATAAGAAGAATGCCCAACCAACTCCTCCAACATTAGAAAAAGAGGACCAAGGGTGAATGATGAAGATGAAAATGAACCCCCAACAATTAACAGTTGCCTTGTCTTCAAACTTAACTCCATCTACTTCGGGACCAACAACCCCCTCAAGTCCTTAGAAATTGAACTCACCCAAACAATAGATGCAAACCACTTCCAATGAAATCGGTGAACCAGAAAATAAATCACCAATGAAATTAACAAAAGAACTTTCCCCCTCCTAGGAAAAAAGGCATGAATTCATCTCACAAGAGGAATTAGTCTCGTCTCCAAAAGTTTTAGGGCTAGCAAGCCTTGAACCTCTAGGCATAGAACCCCATGTATTAGAAATCCAAAAGGAATTCATAGAAATGTAAACCCCTATGGAAATCGAGGGTTCTCTGTTGAAAAGGATGAAAGAACTGGAACACCTCCTAGAAAAATCCTTTATTACCATAGGCATGCACACTAGAAAGAAATCGTGGCAGTGGGAGCAGGAGGAGAAAAAGGAATATGATACAGAAGAGAGGCTTCCCAAGAAGCCTAGTTGAAAATTAGGTAGAGAAAAATGGGAGGAAGTTGTAGTAAAAGATAAAGCCATGGTACCCAATCCTCTTTGGATAAAATTCTGGATATTTTATAGCATTTTGATTTGTTAGTTATGAAGTGACTTCTTTGTTTGTGTTTTTTTTTTCATTTTTTTTAAATCATAATTTTATAATATTCCATAGCGTTTACTTCATATGTTTTCACATGAATTTTATATATACAATTATAAATTAAATATTTTTAATAATTATATTTTTTATAATATTAAAATATTCTTTATAAAATTTCAAGACCATAGGAATTGAAAACCATATTCTTTATAATAATGTTAAAAAAATAAGCATGCAATAATTAATTTTTAGGTATATAAGATCTCAATGAAATCGGGAGAGATACCTTACTAATTTTCTGACGTGCATGATTAAAAAATGACAAATTTTCTTTATTTTTCCAAAATGGACCCTGACGCTGACCCTGCCTCTTACTTCATTGACAAGGTTACAAGAGACCCCGCGCCAACTTTTCTGACACGTATTATGAATTAAAAGTGACAAATCGGGTGCTTTGAATAATTGAAAATGCAATCCAGCAATGAACTGTACCATATCAACCATTTTCAATTCGCAAGTTGCGAGATTCCACACAAAAAGATAAGGCGATACACGTGTTCCATATACAACGCCTGGTCATTCCATCCTCTCATTCGCCACAAAATCATAAAGAAAAGGTGAAGGTCTTTATATATATATATATATATATATATATATAGATTCCATTTTTGCTAATATATAATTTTCTTTATTTAAATGTGACCCTTCATAAAACAAATGTGTATATTAAATAAAAATTCTAAAGCCTTATAGAAGATTTTAAGGTATTTATTTACATGTGACTCTTAAAAAAATAAATTTTTATATTAAATAAAAATTTTAAGGTCTTATATAAGACAAGGTTGTGTGGCAGCGCAGTCCCTGCCAATAAGGTTAGAAAGCAAATTGTGGAAAACGGGGTCGAATTGTAAATGACGGAA
The DNA here is from genome assembly GCA_000966675.3 of Picea glauca. Classification (NCBI taxonomy): domain Eukaryota; kingdom Viridiplantae; phylum Streptophyta; class Pinopsida; order Pinales; family Pinaceae; genus Picea; species Picea glauca. The sequence goes on from JZKD02S1720911.1 coordinate 546,412, forward strand.
GTGTTCGGTGAAAAATGTATATCACGAAAATGTTGTGTGCAACATGTATATCACGGAACATGGTGAAAAAGTAAATGACGGTTAACATGTAGAGCACCTTTTATTTTTTGAAAGTATATAACAAACATTTAATTTTTGAAAGTATATAACAAACAACAAATTTGTTCACAGTGGAAGAATAAATTTGGAAATTTAAATGCATTTTCCATATGGACTGGTGAAAGATAAAAATGTATGAAGACATAAAATTAAAAGGAGATAAGAAAACAGTCTTATTTGAAATATGTAAAAAAATAAAAGTTTGTTATATGCTACTAGAAATTTTGAAATGTATATGACAAAAATGTTGTATGCAAAATGTATATCATAGAACTTGGGGCATAAGAATGCATTTGCGAACATGGGGTATTTCATTTTGAAATATATAAAAAAATACAAGTCTATTACATATAAAAAATTAAATGCATTTGTCATACAGACTGGTGAAAGATAAGAATGTATGAAGACATAAATTTAAAAGCAGATAAGAAAACATTTTTATTTGAAATATGTCAAAAAATAAAAGTTTGTTACATACTACTGGAAATTTTGAAATATACAAAAAAATTAAAGTCTGTTACATATAAATCAGAATTTCAATGTGTTTGTAATGTAGACTGGGATTGGGGCTCCCACGGACCATTAGAGAAATATGTACAAGAAACATGATTGTAGAAAGAAGATAGAGTGCAATACCTGCAAAAAAAATAAATGGAAAGGTATAAGTGTTTTCCTACACATCTCTATTTAAGAAAGTGGAATAAATTTGTTGACAAACAAAGCAGGATGCGATCAATAGACTTACAGTGATGGTACATATGAGGCCTTTGGCTATTTTCTTGCAGTTGTCATTTCATTGATGTCGTCGACAACTGCAGTTTCAATGATGTTGTCGACGACTGCTGGAATCCTAGTAATTGCCTGTTGCATTTCGTCGACAGCCTGCTTCAATTGCCTTTCGAGCCATTCTTCAATGTAGATTCTCATTGGGGCGACATTGATCTCATTTGATATTTTTATGTTGAAAATATCATTTTTTAATTTCCGAAAGTCGATAGAAAGATTACAGAGAGCTTGATGAATTTCCTCATTCTGTACTGAATATTTGACTAGCCAATCGTGGACATGAGCTTGATCAAATTGAAGGATGCTGTAAAACTTTTCGAGAGACAAGGTCTTAAACATGACAACCTATTTATCGAACTCTTGCCTAGTTAAGGGCAAGGAGTTTTCGATTAATTTGGGGTCTTGGAAGTCGTTAGTTTCCCCAGCTAAGTCTATATTTGACAACCTTGTGAATAATTTATCTTTCTTCGATATGGCCTGTTCACATGATTGAACAATGAGATGCAAGTTCTTCACTTTTTCTTTCCAACATGCATTCAATTGACCAATCTAGTTTTTGGATGTAATATCTTGTTCTCTTCTTTTTGTTTCTATCATATTGTTAACAATGGTGCCAAAAGGAAGGACTGTTTTTAAAAAAAAAAATTCTTCATCTTTTAACTCGGACTGCAAATGTTCAAGCAAACTATGTGCCATGGATCCAAGAGAAGTGATGGTTTGTGATCTTTTCCATGCCTCGATAACCGGTTCCATTCTTTTTTTGATATTATTCTCCACATATCCTCTACAGGATGCGAGCAGGGTGGAGGATGCTTTTACGTTGGTTGTAGGGGTGGAAAGCATGGCTATTGCCAAAGGATTGACAAGCAATGGCATATGAATGAAAGCGTATTCCAATTCCTTGACCCAGTCCTTTAGTCTAGCATTCTCGATCTCGATGCCTCCGATGGAATCATGAAGTGTTTCTCTACTCGTGGTGTGAAGTTGACAGATTTGGGATTGCCGCATGTTGGAAAGGTCAACCTCTGAACGAGATTTTCCTTTCTTATTTTTAACATTTTTTTTCTCAATTATCCATTTTTTGGACTAGCTATCAAAGACAGCGCTCTAGAACACGAAGGATTCATCTTCATCAAAATTTTCGATAATGGATATGTCCATTGGATGGTTATGGTGGTTGGCGTCTTCGAGGTGATCAAGGAAGCAGAGCATGCTATCCAAATCAGTGTCAGGTTCCATTTTCTCACTCTGAATTTCCAGCTCTTCCACCTGCCCCACATTTTTTTTCTCTTCTTATCTAATGGAAGCTTGTGAGAACTATCAATTTTAGACTGAGGAGGGTCGTTATCTCCTCCTCTGTTTGAAGAACTTTGAGTTTCTTTGTTACTATGGTGGGTCATTGGAGCGATGCTCCATGATGTTGTACTTTTTGGAGTGCTATTTTCTGATTGAACACTCTTGTCACCGAGGCCTTTCCCCTATTGCATGTACAATTTAGTGCAACTTTTCACTATGTCTATGTCATCGACATCAGAGGCAAGATTGTTGTGGCCACTGTCTCTATTTTCGGGCAGGGTTTTTAAAAAAAAATAATCGTCAAGGCCAAGTGTTTGTAAATGTTGTCGAAAAATATTATAGGGGTCAAACCTTAGTATGATTTCAACATATCTCAGGTTGGGGATGCTAGAATGTGCTACGAATTCATCAATTTTGTTGACATTTTACAACACGAACTCCGCTACTTTCTAAGGCAGAGGAATGAATTGTTTTGTTTTCTTCTATTGTAATAGATGGAACCAATAGATGTATTGTCATGCTACTTCTGTAACAAACATTTTGTCCGTAATGTGACATGGAAGGAGAGAAGGTTTTTCCATGGAGCCAAAAATCCTTATGACAATGTAATTATCCAAATGTTCAAGTGTCCCCTTCTTTTCCAAAAAGCTGGTTGCCTGTTCAGATATGCAGGGAGCATCTTCTCCTAACATTAAAACTTTGAAAACATACACGAATCCATTAAAAACCTCATAAAAACAGTGGGAATCCTTGTGCTTCTACAAGGCCTGGTATCATAACCTTACTGGGTGGAATTCACAGTTGACATTCTTGGACAAAGACAGTTGTGGAAACCAACAGGAATGTGCTATTGCAAAAACTAAATCGGATGACATATAAAATTTCTTTTTCCTTTTGAAGATTGACAATTGGGAATAGATTTCATGGAAAATTAACCTGCCCCAATAAAAAATGGCTTGTTCGTTGACTATGAAATACAAAATATAAAGAGCCATCCAAGAAATAGTTGTTGTGGAATCATGTCTCATTATTCTTGTAAACAACTAGGCAATTTCACAAAATGGATTTCTAAATGAACTAACCTAGAAGCTTGTAATATCTTCAGGAACTAGAAGCGGGTTTTCCAAAAAATGGGGCAAGAGGTCCAACCTGTTATTATGATTTCCTAGGAATTGTTTGCAATCTTCTCCTCTGAATGTCAATGTTGGCTTCAACAATCTTAACATCTGGCGGAAGACCTGAGGTGACAAAGAAAGAGAAGAGTGGTCCCGCAGTGGAATAATTCTTTTGTGTGAAATAAATTTATCGGCACACCAAGAGACCAGGTCCCGTTGACACAAGGGGCAGACCCAGGGTTCAACGCTATAACAACACACCAACAAAACCCTCACTACCGGACCTTACGATAACACTTGTGAAGCATATGAAGTCTCACTTGAGGTAGAGGTAGGGGTGGTTGCAGGACTTAGATGTATGCAACCTTAGATGGGACACAAATATGTGATTGTAACACCTTAACGGAGCACTTAGTTATTATGATTCATCAATATTCAGTCTTAGTTTACAGTGTAGCTAAACCCTAATTATAGATTAGTGCAATATTTATACAGATTCAATAGAATCAAGCACTAAGCATACCAACATGGATCAGATCTAGCATTCATTCACATTATTCAGCACTAAGCTACCATATTAGATTCATCTATCATCTAATAGCACACTAAGCATTGAATCACATAAACAATAAAGAAACCATAAAGCACAAAGCATTCACAACACTGGATATATGTGGTTCACCCCCACCCTAGGGCTACACCACCAACTCTTTGTCCTCTTTATTATCTTCTCTCAATCTTCTACATGCAGAGAGCCACAACACCCTACTCTGCACAGGACAAGAGATATGCACACACTTTGTCAGATCCTTCTTCCCTGAGTAGATATAAGCACAAAGCCTTACACAACCTTTTACAGTCACTTGCACTTAGCCTTGCAAGTCTCACACAGTGCGCACAAAGCCAAATCACACAGATCTACTTTTGCACTTAGCAACAATGGCTCACCCTGACTAGTCACTTCTACTTCTTACATCGCCTATCATCTATTTATACATTACAAAAAAGGCCTAAGCATGGGTAAACCCATGGGCCGACATCCCCATACCCATTACGTAAGCCCAAAACCCAAAAATCCCTAAAAAGGAGATAATATCCCATGATCTCCGCTTCACCTTGTGCTCTGCCTTTGACAACTTGTCAAAGTCCAAAAAGTAGGTCAAACATGACCAAGGGTTCTCTAAACTTGGTCAAGGGCCAACAGGCCCCCCAACACTCACCTGTGACTTGTCCGGAGTCACTATGATTTGGGTAGCTCCACCTCAAAAGCCTCAAGCTTGGCTCAAGATACTTCGACTTGTTGTTGTGCCATGACCTCCTATTCAACGAACTCTTGGATGACTGCTTCATTGACAAGTCCCTCTAATCGTTGTTCAGCTGCGGTGACGACTTTCTCTAGTTCTTCTCCTTGGCCTTCGATATCTGCGAACAGTTGGCAAGCCTCATCCTGTATAGGTTGGAGCCTCTAAGTCACTTCCATTAATATGCTCTGAATGGTGTAGACCTGTTGTTGAGAAGTGCGTTGCTCTTGGGATCGCTTCATCCTCTCAACAACTGACAGGGGCTTCAACTGTGCCTATACTGTTTCTACTTTCTTCTTCGCTTCCTAGAGATGTGACTCCAGTGCCTTCAATTCAGGATCCTCAGTGAGTCACTCATAAGTCTGGGCACTGCGATCACTCAGTTTTTTACATTCCATGGCGAGGCCCTTGATTCTTTCAACTGCACCTCGAGAAGCCTCTTCTCTTTGATCTCGCACATCCTACAGAGTACTGGGCACTATTTGTAGCTCTAGATCTGTGATTCTCTGTTGAATCTGCTATATGGCTTCCATGAGCTGTGCTTCTTGGTGTTCTACTGATTCTTCCTCCTTCTTCTCCAAGCCTATCATAGAGCGAAGTTCTCTTTTGAGTGATTCTTTTAATCCAACCTACTTTGTGAGAATATTTTCTTTCTCCTATTGGATCTACACTCTCTCTTCTTCGAACTTCACTTGAAGAGCATCCTTCTCCTGTTCTGCAATCCTATGTTTCTCTATAACTTACTCATGTGATTTTTTCAGGGCCACTGTGGCCTGGTCTTTCTCAGCTTGTGCTTGATGAAGGCGTGCTTCAGTCACATCAGCTAGTCTGCAGAGTTGAGCCGGCTCATCTCCCAACTCTAGTTCTTCTGAGGCCGGTGGTGCAGTAGACACTACACGACTCGAATAAAGGTCTAGTTGTACACCTCTTAGTTTTTCTTCAATTCTATCGTACATGGAATATTTTTTTGCTTCATTTCTTTGCAAAATCTCTTATGAGGCATGATGCAAGAGCATCTCTCCATGCAACCAATCAGCTAGCCAGCCACGTCAGCACGCATGCATTCAATTGCTAAAAGAGAGGCGTAGCCTCATTTGAATTTGAATTGAATGTAATTTAATGTGCTTAGGCTGTTGAGCCAAGGAAGCCAGGCCTTTGCGCAGGTTGTAGATAAGATAGGCATTTAATGTAGATCAGCTGAGATCTAATTCTGGATAGCAGATTAGACAGCCATTGAATGTAATTTTTTAGGGTAGGTAAATCCTAGAGGGAAGTGCTCGATTGAGCCCTCAGGTAAAAAGAGATTTTCATATCTCATTTTGAGTTAGTCTGGTAGAGTAGAGAAGAGTTGGGGAGAGCTCAGGAACACCATTGTAGAGATACAGGAATTTTTCCATTTTTAATAAAACCAGCAGTTTTTCCTGCACATGTTCTGTGTTGAATGGATGTCTGTGTGTGTTTCATGTATATTCTGTAATTATATGCTGTGGGTTTATGTTTGCAGAGAGTTGTCTTTGATTTCAGGGTTGAAGGTCTTTGAGGCTTCATACCAGGAGGGTGTGACAGAACGTTGAGGTTATGAACGCCAGTGCACAGAGGATGCACTTTTGAACTCTGAGGAGTCAGACAAAGACGTGCTGAGGCACACGAACTGAGATCAACAAATCAAGAGGAAGACCTCAAGGTTACTAAACACCTTGGAGGCAAGGCTGTGTACGAGAACACAGTTGAAGACCAGAATCACTGAGGATTTTGTAGGAGCTCTGCCAGGTGGGCATTGAGCGTAAACATGAGGTGCAGGAAGAAGGAACTCTGCCGAGAGTTTGGAGAATACTAGAATCACTGAGGATTCTGTAGGAGCTCTGCCAAGAGGGCATTGAGCGGGTGCAAAGGGTGCATAGAAGGAACCCAGAACTACTAAACGTTCTGTGGAAGAGATACTCCGCTAGGAGGGCATCGAGAAAGTGTGTAGGAAGGCACAAGAAAATAGAGAAGTCTTTGAGTTATGTCATCTGAAGGAAGTATCCACTGAGGGAGCTTTCAGTGGGTTGCTAAATACCCATAAGCACACAAGAAGAGGCTTGAGCAGAAGGATAGCCAGGAGGCCAGCCATTTCATTCTCCATCTGAGGGAGAAGAAGGACAGAAATCCCTTAAGGGTCTGAGTGATCGAAAAGCTCAGAAGAGATAGCACCGTGTGTGTGCAAAGACTCTGCAGGAGCGCAGACATCGAATCCTTTAAGGATTCAAAAGGAAGAGAAAGCTCAGGAAGGGTAGCGGTGTATATGCACAGCGAGACTCAAGTTCGAGGAGCTCGCAGAGGGAACAGGCAAAGGTTGAGGCCTTTGGAAATTTGATTTTCTCCCAAGACTGGGAAGAAGGCGCGAAGGAGCTCAGGAGGAGCAACATCGGCCATTTGATCAGCCGAAAGAATCTGGACCGTGGATTCGTGTCCAGGAGGCAGCGTAGGGAAGGTGTAGAGGAGAACAAATCTGGGTTGTCAGATCTGGGACAGATACCCAATAGCCGTTAGATCTGGGGAAGTTGCATGAAGTTTAGTCATCAGGACATCAAGGGTCTCAACATAGCGAGTTGATCTGGACCGTTCATTGGGGAGTGGACAAGAGTCGCGAGATCGCCCACATCGGGAACTCGGGACCTCATGAGTTGAAGGGATATAAGCGTGGTGCCAAGAATCGCGAGACGCGAGGTCACGAGGTGGAGAAGAGGCGAGAGGATGGGAGCCATCCATCTGAAGAGGACATGTGACAGAGATCGAGGATATCTCGCGAACTTGGAAGTTCACCGAGGGAAAAACCAAACACTGGGTGCTCCAAGTCACGAGGATGCGAGGAGCGAGAGAAGGATAGCCGTTGGATTTTAGTTGAGGAGGACCGTTAGATCCGCACGTGGGATCGCTTATCGGGACCTCGTAAGGAGAGTGTCGAAGATTTAGCAGCAGGAGTCGCGAAGTCGCGAGACACAACATCCCAAGGGCCACGTAAGTAGTGTGGGCCATAGCGGAAGCTGGTGAGTGGAAGACAGGTGGCACAAAGACCTCAGGATCTCGCCGCGAGAAGCCCCAAAGTATTGGTGCTAGGATTCATGATCTTGTGAGGTGTGAAGTCTTGGCGAGATATGAGATCGTTGAAAGGTCAACTCACATGCGCCTCGACACTTCGGCACATCGGGTGTCGAGAGTGGAAAAACCAAGAGCTTAGAATAGCGAGTCGCGGGGCTGCAAGGGAGGTAAGGCCACGGACATGGGAGTAGTGATCATATGGTGGAAGCTTAGCCAGGAGGGCTAGCTCATAGGAGCCGAGAGCTCATCGGTAATTCAGGGATCGGAGATTCACAAGGATAGAGGTTTGCGACTACGGAAAGTCTGAAAACCTCGACGCCCGACAACAGTTTCCTATGGGGAATTGGTCATGGTCAAGTGCAAAGGCCGTGCAGGTGAATGAAGAACCTGTGGATTGGGTTGTGTTTTGTTAGTGATTCCCGAGGGAATCCAAGAAGCCAATTCGGCTCAACAGGAAGAGACTTAGATCAATCCTTAGAGCGGGTGAGCCGAGGGCCAATGTGAGCCTACGTCAAGTGGTGTCAGAGCGGGATTCTGTTTGTATATTGCAAACAGAGGAAAGCAGGGGGAAGACAAATTTGCTGAGGACTCTGTGATGACTTTTTGAAGTTGAACAACAGTCGTGAATGCAGTTAGAAGGACTATAGGATGAAGCTAGACACACTTAGGATGTGGAGTGACAACAGTAGATCTGTCAGGGAGGCAGATAGACACAGCCAAATGGCTACTGAACGCCATAAGCATGATGAACGGAAGAAGCCAGAGCTGATGAGAGCAGCAGAAATGGATAAATAACTTGCTGACATAAAGCGAGAAATGGAGGAGCTCGAAATGAATATGCGGTAGAGTAAAAAGCCGATATGGGTATATGAATGGCCCATGAAGATGCCAAAGGTGAAATGGCCAGTCAGGGAGCTGATGGTCATAGGAAAGCGTAAATTGTTGAGAGAATGGTTGAGGTATGCTGAAACCCTTAGGCCCATAGAAGAGGATGAAATGGGTTACATCTGTGAGCCAGAGATTGGGGACGTTCTCAGTAAAGAGAATGAATTGGGATCATCTGAGGATCTCGAGCACTGCCAGGTGGGCAGAGAAGTAGAAGTTCTAGTTTTCCAAGAGGGCAACGATTTGAGATCAGTTGAGGATCTCACAGACTATCAGGAGGATAGTCAAGGAATTTCAATTCGCCAGGAGGGCAGCGGAGGCATTGAAGACTGCCAGGAGGGCAGAGATGAAAATTTGGGACCATCTAAAGGTCTCATAAAGAGTTCAATCCAGCAAGGAGTGCTGATGAAGATGGGATCGGTTGATCTCATGGTATGCTAGGGAAGAAGCAGAAGCATCCCATATTTCCAGGTAGACAGGGATAAATTGATGATTCAGATTCAACTAGGGGAGCTGACAGAGCAGATGAGACTGTCTGAGAGTCTCATAAATTCAAAGGTAAATTTGGATCAGCAGGTGCAGCTGACAGAGATGGAAGAGAAGGATGGTATTCTGATGATTGGGGGAATACAAATATTCCTACCATCTGCCCAGGAGGAGGCAGAAAATTCTGTTGTAGATGGTGCAACAACAGAAGAACAGTCACGACTGGAGATGACTGTCAAAAGGGAGTTGGAGCAGACATTGGAGACTGCCCAAGCAGATGAAGAGAAGAAGGATCGTTTTGAGGAACGAATCGATGATTTCAGCCAGGGAGTTGAAAGGGTAGGAGCTGTAGCACTGAAGCTGACAGCAGAAGAAGAAGCAGAAGACGAGCATTCCGAGGAATGGCTCGATATTTTCAGCCAGGAAGCTGAAAACAATGCAACAGAGGAGGTTGCAGAAATAGAGGACGGAGAAGCAGATAGCATTTGCTTTGCTAATCTATGGGATCAAATAGAAGCCCTGGAGTAAAGGGTAAAAGTGCAGGGAAGGTACATCCAACAGGTGAAGTTGGAAAGGAATGAAGAAGGCATGGGAGATCATGGTGATCTTCTCATGTGCCAAAACTTTTTGCAGCTGGGGAGACTGCATAAGTAGAGCTAGCCACTGGAGCAGCTGGATGAAATAATAGACGACATCAGAAAGATGATGTTGAAATCAACAGACACTACCAGTAGGGAGAGGTTGAGCATAACAGAAGAAGCAGCAGCAGCAGCGCAGTAGAAGCAGCAGCAGAAAAATGGAGCAGATGAGAAGCTCCAAAGACTTATTTGGGATCCAGGAGGATTCCAACAGCTATAGAGGAAGCCCATGAGAAGGAGCTCATGATTTTTGCAGCTGTGGAGTATGATGCAAGAGCATCTCTCCATGCAACCAATCAGCCAGCCAGCCATGTCAGCGCACATGCATTCAATTGCTAAAAGAGAGGCGCAGCCTCATTTGAATTTGAATTGAATTTAATTTAATGTTCTTAGGCTGTTGAGCCAAGGAAGCCAGGCCTTTGTGCAGGCTATAGATAAGATAGGCATTTAATGTAGATCGATTGAGATCTAATTCTGGATAGCAGATTAGACAACCATTGAATGTAATTCTTTAGGGTAGGTAAATCCTGGAGGGAAGCGCTCGATTGATCCCTCAGGTAAAAAGAGATTTTCATATCTCATTTTGAGTTAGTCTGGTAGAGTAGAGAAGAGTCGAGGAGAGCTCAGGAACACCATTGTAGAGATACAGGCATTTTGCCATTTTTAATAAAACCAACAGTTTTTCCTGCACATGTTCTGTGTTGAATGGATGTCTGTGTGTGTTTCATGTATATTCTGTAATTATATGTTGTGGGTGTATGTTTGCAGAGAGTTGTCTTTGATTTCAGGGTTGAAGGTCTTTGAGGCTTCATACCAGGAGGGTGTGACAGAACGTTGAGGTTCTGAACGCCAGTGCACAGAGGATGAACTTATGAACTCTAAGGAGTCAGACAAAGACGTGTTGAGGCACATGAACTGAGATCAACAACTCAAGAGGAAGACCTCAAGGTTACTGAACACCTTGGAGGCAAGGTTGTGTACGAGAACATAGTTGATGACCAGAATCACTGAGGATTTTGTAGGAGCTCTGCCAGGTGTGCATTGAGTGTAAACATGAGGTGCAGGAAGAAGGAACTCTGCTGAGAGTTCGGAGAAGACCAGAATCACTGAGGATTCTGTAGGAGCTCTGCCAAGAGGGCATTGAGTGGGTGCAAAGGGCACACAGAAGGAACCTAGAACTACTGACCGTTCTGTGGAAGAGATACTCCGCCAGGAGGGTGTCGAGAAAGTGTGTAGGCAGGCACAGGAAAATAGAGAAGTCTTTGAGTTCTGTCATCTGAAGGAAGTATCCACTGAGGGAACTTTCACTAGGTTGCTGAATACCCAGAAGCACATAAGAAGAGGCTTGAGAAGAAGGATAGCCAGGAGGCCAGCCATTTCATTCTCCATCTGAGGGAGAAGAAGAACAGAAATCCCTTAGGGGTCTGAGTGATCGAAAAGCTCAGAAGAGATAGCACACTGTGTGCGCAGAGACTCTACAGGAGCGCAGACGTCGAATCCTTTAAGGATTCAAAAGGAGGAGAAAGCTCAGGAAGGGTAGCGGTGTATATGCGCAACGAGACTCAAGTTCGAGGAGCTCGCAGAGGGAACAGGCAAAGGTCGAGGCCTTTGGAAATTTGAGTTTCTCCCAATACTGGGAAGAAGGCACGAAGGAGCTCAGGAGGAGTGACATCGACCATTTGATCAGCTAAGAGAATCTAGACCATGGATTCGTGTCCAGGAGGCAGCGTAGGGAAGGCGTAGAGGAGAACAGATCTGGGTCGTTAGATCTGGGACAGATACCCGACAGCCGTTAGATCTGGGGAAGCTGCACGAAGTTTAGACATCAGGACATCAAGGGTCTCGACATAGCGAGTTGATCTGGACCGTTCATTGGGGAGCAGACAAGAGTCATGAGATCGCCCACATCGGGAACTCAGGACCTCGTGAGTTGAAGGGATAAAAGCCTGGTGCCAAGAATCGTGAGACACGAGGTCGCGAGGTGGCGAAGAGGAGAGAGGATGGGAGCCGTCCATCTGAAGAGGAAACGCAGTAGAGATCGAGGAGATTTCATGAACTCGGAAGTTCGCCAAGGGGAAACCCAAACACTGGGTGCTCCAAGTTGTGAGGGCGCGAGGAGCGAGAGAAGGATAGCCGTTGGATTTCAGTTGAGGAGGACCGTTGGATCCGCACGTGGGATCGCTTATCGGGACCTCGCAAGGAAAGTGTCGAATATTTAGAAGTGAGAGTCGCAAAGTCGCAAGACACGACATCCCAAGGGCCACGTAAGCAGTGTGGGCCATAGCGGAAGCTGGTGAGTGGAAGACAGGTGGCACAAATACCTTGGGATCTCGCCGCGAGAAGCCCCGAAGTATTGGTGCTAGGATTCATGATCTTGCGAGGTGCAAAGGCTTGGCGAGATACAAGATCGTTGAAAGGTCAACTCACGTGCACCTCGACACTTTGGCACATCGGGTGTCGAGAGTGGAAAAACCAAGAGCTTGAAATAGCGAGTCGCGGGGCCACGAGGGAGGTAAGGCCACAGACACAGGAGTAGTGATCATATGGTGGAAGCTTAGCCAGGAGGGCTAGCTTATAAAAGCCAAGAGCTCATTGGTAATTCGGGGATCAGGGATTCACAAGGACAGAGGTTTGTGACTGCGGAAAGTCCAAAAATGCCGACGCCCGACAACAGTTTCCTGTGGGGAATTGGTCATGGTCAAGTGTAGAGGTCGTGCATGTGAATGAAGAACCTGTGGATTGGGTCGTGTTTTGTTAGTGATTCCCGAGGGAATCCAAGGAGCCAATTTGGCTCAGCAGGAAGATACTTAGATCGATCCTAAGAGTGGGTGAGCCGAGGGCCAATGTGAGCCTGTGTCAAGGCATCTCCTACAACCGAAATAATGAAATCGAAGTCATCGACCGTGAGTACATTCTACATCTTTGGCTTATTGGATTTGGACTTCTTCGGTGATGAAGGTTTTGCGGGGGAAACCTTCCATTTCTTAGATGGATCAGTGTCATTAGGGAGGTTCTATGGAAGTGTTACTTCACCTTCCTTATCTTCTTCTTGTTATTTTTCCTCTTTGTTCATTTCCTCACCACCTCCTCCTCTAGGTGACTTAGATGCGGTCTCTTCTAATATGTTTTGTACTTCCTGTACATCTTGCTTCTTTTTCTTCCTGTTGCTGCTTGGGGCATCATACTCTTCGTGAGTAACCACCAGATTTCCAATGAGGTCGGGGTCAAACAACTCTATGGGGTCAGCAAGGATAAGGAGTTCTACAGGCCAGTCTTTAATGATTTCTTCCAGGTCCTCTATAGTGAGCTTGTAGTAGTACTAAATTTCTTCTTTGCTTTCATCGGCGCGCGCAATGATATAAATAAAATGCCTATCTACACGAAACTTCATAAGAGGCCTGAACCTATCCAGGGTGTTTGGTGTCATACAAGGGAAGGACTCAATAGCCCTCCTAAGCTGCAGGTAATAGGTATGAAATACTGCGTTTGACTGCCACTGCTTTCCCATGTCGCTCAAATACCAGAGCGTGGTGAACTTCACAGTAAGCGGCTCAAATCGATCGATGTCAAGGAAGGCCGCACCTTCCGGCATCTCCCAAGCCGTAAATGCAATGAGGATCAGGAGATAGCTGAAGTGAAACTCATAGCCCTGATCCTGAGCTTCGCGACAATTCAGTTCGATCTGGTTAACTAGGTACTTCGCCCAGTTCATCTGTAGGGCTTCCACGTATTTCCCAGTGAAGTCAATGACAAACCCTGTAACCTGTGTGGGTATGTTATTTCTTACTATATTTCCTGCAATTAATTGGCATGCTAGGTGCACTACACCATTATGGATGGAGGCTACCTTGTAGCCTCGCGTCCCCTTTTCAACATCATTGTATGTTTCTTTAATCATCTATGCAAAGGTGCGATCTATAGATTTTATTGGGTAGAAGTCTTGTGGGTTTGGTCCCTACATGCTCAGTCCGGTGATCCTATGGATCAACGTTGGATCGACAGTGAAATGTCTATCCAACCATATATAGCCACCATGGAAGCATTACAGTTATAGCTTAATGTAGGCATTAACCTCCTGGTGCCTTCCAAAATGTGCTATCTTCATTATGTTCAAGAGGGTGGACTGTGCAATATTAATTGTCCATGACTGGGGGATGATTTTCGTCTTCTTTCCCTTCTTCCTTGTCATATATTTGTGAGGTGCAAGCATGCCATAGCTCTTACGGTCTCCAAGGTTATAGTCACTAATTTTCAATGTTGGAATCCTTTCTAGCTATGGTCTGACTGCGCATATCCTCTTCGGGAGATATGCAATGATGACAGTGTAGTCGAAGTCCCTCGGGACACTGTCATGACTCACTACACTGGCCATGGGTGGGATGTACTCGGGTAGGATGGATGGTAATAACTTTGCATTCGCCAAGTCATCTCTATGCTTGGCTCTTTTCTTAGTCACAGCTCGGGATGGTCCAGATCCATGAGCAGTCGACGGGGAGGCTTTCACTCCTCTCGTCGATGAATCTTGTATGCCCACAAACATGAACTTTTCATTCATGAGGTCGATGAGTATCTACTTCACAAACTCTTCGACAGAGCTAAGTTCTTCGGACATACATGCTTGTGGTTGAATATCGTGGGTTTGAAGAGAAACTAGTCAATGCAATGAGATGGATGGTGATAGCTCGATGATCACTACATGAAATAAACTAATATGTGAGCTCAAATAATCAAGGGTGGAAAAAGTGTTCTTGGTGCAAGGCTCGATGGAATAAGTACACAACTAGGTAATGAATCTCTCCAATGGGAAAGAAGCCTTCATTAATGTAGTTATGTCCGTTATGGCACGGTCCCAATGGTCTGATGGCGAGATTTCTAACCATAACTGTTGTTCTAACCATTCGGGTCATCGGGATAATGGTTATAATGCCTCCAACGGTCATATTGCTTCGCCATGGAAAAATGCCATGCTATGCTATACTGGTATCCCGACGAAGTTCAGATTCTAGAATCCTTCCTTCTGCACAGTTCCTTCTGGAAATTTCTGTAACTTTTCTATCTTTTCTTTCTTCTTATTGAGATTTCTAGCCTTCTTCCCGATGATATTCATATCAATATTCCTCTTTCCATTATAATTATAATATTCTCTGGGCATAGTAACTTCGCATTGTTGATGGTATTTACTAGGTTTCAAGGGAAATACTTCTTCTCTGTCTGGTGTAGGTGCTCTACTCTCTTGTACAGATAGGTGTCTCAAGTCCTTGTGTGTCCTTTCAACTTCGACATCCAAGTTTTTGGTTATGAATAAATTCAATATGTTCTCTTTTTCTTCAATCAAATGTGTGATCCTCCTAGTTATGAAATATTTTAATTATTTCTTCTTCTGCTCTAAGACTTCCTCTTATTTTCTTCTGGCTTGATCCTTTTCGATCCAAGGTTTTCCTAGTAACATAGAAAATGGGGCATTGTTCTCAATAAAATTAACAACCTCAAATTCTTCTTCTGTCGAGGTTCCATGAGCACTCATAGATATCTGGGTAAGTCTTCCACATAGGGTTATCATCTTTCTTCTAAATAATCCTATTCCTCCCAATGAAGGAATCATAGCAGGCTTTCCTAAAATTTCCCAAGTTCTTTCTAGCATGATATTCACCTATGTTTCCTCATCCATAACATAGTCAATGTCGAAGTCTCCTATCCTTGCTTCTATGCATTCCTTTTGTTTGAAGATCTCTGGTAAGTTGATGTTTATGTGATCATTCAGGGTTTCTTTCATTTGCAATAGTATAGTTTCTGATTCTTTCTGGGATTCTTCCATGATCTTAGCTTCTTGACCTTCCTTAGGGTTTTCTTGTCTCATATTCATTCTTTCAACCTTAGTAATCATTCTAGGGAAATCCAAAACATCATGATCCATAGATTTGTAACAAAGACAACTAGGTCTTCTATCAGGGCATTCCTTAGCTAGATGTCTCGGTCTTCTGCAACTGTAACAAAGAGTTAATCCTCTCTTTCTCTTAAATGATCCCCATCCTTTCCTGTACTGTGCACTAGGATCGTGGTAGCTAACCTGCAAAAAATTATTTCTACGATCTTGCATCCATTTGTTAGTCCACACATTCTTTCTATGCATAGGAATAACATATCTTTCACTATTCTTATCATATCTACTCATATCAAATCTTCTTTCTTATAGATTTTCCCTAATTTTTAGGCTAGGAAAAAATTTATCAAATGTACCTAGATCCATATTTTTGAAACAAAAAATTCTACTTTTTCAATCAAAATTTCTCACAATTCTTACCTTTCTCAGAGCGCAAAGCTTCAAGATATTACCTGTTTTCTTCATATTGGACTTTTTATTCTTAGCACAGAGCTTCACAATACAAGTAGAGTACTGTGCACTAAGGCAACATATCTACGCATGGATCTTTCATAGTTTCGAGTCATATTTTTGCACAAAGATTCTTCTTTCTCAGTTCCCAGCAATCATAGTTTCAGGTCAGATCTTCACACAGAGCTTCTTCCTCCTCAGTTCCCAGCAACCATAGTTCCAGGTCAGATCTTCGCACATCGCTTCTTCTTCCTCAGTTCCCAGCAATCATAGTTCCAGGTCAGATCTTCGCACAGATCTTCTTCTTTATCAATTCCCAACAATCAAAGTTCCAGGTTCCTAGCAACGAAACCATTTGTTGGCACAAGGAGAAGACCCAGGGTTCAATGCTACAACAACGTGCCAAAAAAACCCTAACTACCAACCCTTTCGGCAACACCTGCGAAGCAGATGAAGTCTCACTCGAGGTAGAGGCAAGGGTGTTTGCAGGACTCGGATGTATGTAACCTTAGCTGGGACACAGATATATGATTTTAACACCTTAACATAACACTTAGAAATTATGATTCATCAATATTCTGTCTTAGTTTACAATGCAACTAAATCCTAATTATATATCAATGTAGTATTTATAAAGATTCATTAGATTCAAGCACTAAGCATACCAACATGGATCATATCTAACATTTATTCACATTATTCAGCACTAAGCTACCATATTAGATTCATCTATCATCTAACATCACACTAAGCATTGAATCACATAAACAAGAAAGAAGCCATAAATCACAAAACATTCACAACACCGGATATACATGGTTCACCCCCACCCTGGGAATACGTCCACCAACTCTTTGTCCTCTTTATTAGATTCTCTCAATCTTCTACATGAACAGAGCCACAACACCCTACTCCGCACAGGACAGGAGATCTGCGCGCACTCCACCAGATCCTTCTTCCCTGAGTAGATATAAGAACAAAGACTTACACAACCTTTTACAGTCACTTTCACTTAGCCTTGTAAGCCTGACACAATGCACACAAATCCAAATCACACAGATCTTCTTTTGCACTTAGCAACAATGTCTCACCCTGACTAGTCATTTCTACTTCTTACATCACCTATCATCTATTTATACATTACAAAAAGGGCCTAAGAATGGGTAAACCCATGGGCTGACATCCCTATACTCATTACATATGACAGAAACCCAAAAAGCCCTAAAAGGGGCCGATATCCCATGATCTCTGCTTCTCCTTGCGCTCCACCTTCAACAACCTCTCGAAGTCCCAAAAGTAGGTCAAACATGACCAAGGGTTCTCAAAACTTGGTCAAGGGCCAATAGGTCCTTACAGTCAAAAACCTCAGGGACACAACCTGCATGAGCAATCCCAGAGGTCCAAATTACTTGGTTCTCTGCTGCAGAGGTTGAGTAATAAGAATATGCCCTAGACCACTAGAATTTATGGTTCCCACAACCAAAGATGTTCACTATATCTCCACTTAAGTGCTTTCGAGCTGATGCCATAGGTTTATGAGAACGCTGGTTTGCTCCAGATGATGTTTTAAATGAACAGTTAGAGCCGATAATGTAACTCTCTGCTAAATCTTGGTTAACTTCTTATGAATGGAAATGCTCCTCGATCCTTTCGTTGATTAATGAGAATCTGCATGGGTGGTGCATGATGAACTATTAGCAGTAAATCTTACTTATTACATATTTAGAAATGTGAAGATGGTTGGTATGACGAAGAGCAATTAAGGATTGGAGGTTTCATGAATGTGTGAAGGCCACGACATGCGAATGGCATTTCATGATTTTGAAATCAACACTTGGAAGGGATAATATAACCCCCTACAAATATTGGTTTAATGCGCATCAATAGGAGATATCCTTGAGCCTTTTTCCCATCAATGACAATCTATATGGTTCTTGCATGATGACCTGTTAGAATTAAATGTCAGTAATTGCATATTTAGAAACAAGATATGTATATATATATATATATATATATATATATATAACTATTTTTTTTAATTTATTATAGACAAGTGCAAAGGTGACGGAGACGGCAAAGAGCAAGGAAAGAATGGCAAGCTCTAAAAAGTGGTCGAATGGGATTCAAAAAAGGGTTACGAGGATACTCAGGACATGCGAGTGTTCTATGGTCAAATTTTATGTATAGGAATTTTTTACTGCAAAATGTGTAAAACGGAAGAGATCATGATGGGGCAGTTCAGTGGTCAGTTTGTATATTTGTGGAATTTTGACAAAGTGGCTAAATACAGAATAGGGAAATTGCTAATTGCATGGATACAAATAAGATCTTATATATAATTCGCAATTGCTAATTGTAAAGGGGCACGGGCACATGAAACAATGACTAGGAACTGAATATTTCTTCAACCTGCCAAACTGACGATCCGCCAAAGAAATTTGAAGAAATGGTGAAGTATGGAAAGCAGGCAGATGAGCTTCAAAATGGGGTGACAATAGTTCCACGAAAGATGCGAGGACCCAATGGTTAAATTGTATTTATAGGAAGTTTTGAGTGCAAAATGTATACCACGGAAGAGGGCATGATAGGTGGACCGTAATATGGAAGAGGGTATGATTTGAGTCCGGTTGTAAATTTGTATATCGTGGAAGTGACGGTCTTGTTCATAGGACATGGAACCACATAAGTCCAATCTAGAGCCCACCTACCAGGAATTTGTGGTTGGAGAAGTGTCTGGGTATGGAATGGGGAAGCGGTCAGTTGGTGTCACGATAAAAGAGCACGAGTGCAAGTGTGAATCTGCAAGACCGCCCATGCGCATAGCCATACATTTTCAAAAAAAAGAATAAGTGACGAAAAAGATAAAGCTAAGGGAAAAGAGAAACTGATATTTAGCCAAGTATAGAAGACGAAAAACAAGGAACAATATATTCACATCTGTAACAGATATCCCATTTCCGTGGAAAGATATATACTTGGAAAGAATTGTGAAGTTGGTGGGAACATAAAACATCAACCAGGAATACGATCCATGAATTTACTTGGTTCTTGCTTATATGTTTCGTTTGTCAATTTGTATATCGTGCAACTCCAAGGCATTTTATTAGCCAACCATCCCGCAAGTCCGGCTGTCAATTTGTATAGTGCAAAACTATGGGTGTTGTTTGCAGGACACAAAACTATAGAGGAAATTTTTTTCCCTTTAATATAATTTCTGTGGCGCAAATGTGGTATGGCTCGTTTTAGCACTTTTCCATATGTAAACAAAGGCAATATTGAGCCCACTAGCCCTGGAGCCCGTCTGTCAATTTGTATATTGCGGAGCTCCGAATGTTGTTTGGAGGTCACAGAAAAGTAGAAGTCCAATGTTGACCCAGCCAACGCACAAGTCCCCCTGTCAATTTGTATATGGTGGAACTCTAGGTGCTAGTTGTAGGATAGGAAACAATAGAGAATCAATTTAAATAAAGGGGAAGCGCTCATTGGAAACACGTGAATCTACCAAGCCGCGCAACAAGGCATTTTCGAAAGAAACAATTAAGTAACCAGAAAGAGAAACTACAAGGAATAAAAGAGTGGGAAAATAGAAAGGCAGAAGGCATTTTTCGTAAGCGCGGTTTGGTTTCAAAGAATCCCCTTTGTTGCAAAACCATCATTTTCTACCAATTGTCAGCAAATGCATTGTTGAAGATTAGATTTTATTGCAACCTGTGCATGTAAGTATGTTCTTGATACATGCTTCCATGATTGTAACATATTAACTTAACTATTAAACTTCATTTTCTACTAATTGCCAGCAAATGCTTTGTTCAAGATTATATTTTATTGGAACATGTGGGTGTAACTATGTTCTTGATACATTCTTCCATGAATGCAACATATTAACTTAAGTATTAAACTTCTTGCATTATGGGTTGTTAGCATTAAAACTTAATAATTGCATGTATAGAAACAAGAATAACGATTTTGTTGTAGGATTGTACATTGGTATTGCTATGTTCTATCTACATTACGAATAAAATTGAACATTGGTTTGAAACTCTGTAATCCATTTTTTGTTTGCATAAAAGGCTGGTGGATTGTCAAAGCACATTGTCATATAATTTTTAGATGTTCCATCTTAGAAAAAATAACCTAAGTAAACACAATATAGAAGAAGTACGAGAGCACCGAACCATGCCAATGAGAACATGCATTAAATCTAGAAAAGAAGCAACAACGAAGAGTCCAAGGAAATTTTTTTAGTAACAAATCCATTTAAAAAAATAAGAAAAACACTAGGTATTGTACATCTATCCTTAGAAATTGGACCCAGTTCTTCGGGCCAAAACATTGAATGTATCTGCCACAAACAAAAGCAAGAGATCCGCAATATGCAAGATCATTGCAGTTTTCTCCTCGATGAATCATCCTGTGCTGAAATTTATAGTTTTCAGAAGCTTCTCGTGAGGATGAAAATGAAAAATGTTGCAAGGAAAATGGAATAGCCCTTAACTAAAACCGACTCTGCATAGTCGAAAAACATTCAAGAGCATAGGTTTCACGTGCAATTTAAGAGGCCCAAATTAGTCCATTCTGGGTGGAAGGAGATGACTAGTAGAAAAATGCCTTGCAGCAGTGAGAGTTTTGGACCTGATTCCCAAAGATGTTAATTGTATATCCAGAGAACAAGACACTAAGCCTGCGAGTGAATAATTTTTTGGCTTGAAATATATCTCTGGGAGCATCAACATATCATTAATTTACAATGAAACTCTTCCACCCATAACAGACTAATTTGGAACTCTGGAATTCCTACTTTCGCGCTGCAAAGAGGCTATTGTGTTTAGCGTCGGTTTCTTTTCTGAAACTCCTTTTGGTGTTGTCAGGACCACCATCACCGAGCCGGGAAGTTTTGTCTGTTATGATTGATTTCAATTTGGGTGCAGGAGTGGGAAGAATATTTTCATTGCCATCATCCATTTCCATATTATCTCCCATCAAATCATCTTCTTCCTTCTCAGAATTCATGACATCAACCTCTGCGCTAGCCATGAATGCAATTGGGATGGTTCTTTGAGTAGGCAGGGTTGCCTTGGAATTCTTTAGCTTGAAATATATCTCTCTATGTACCAAGGGACCATATCCGTTTTTGATCCTAGGTGGAGGGAGATGAGTAGTAAGAGTATTCCCTAGAATTGTGGAACCTCTGGCCATTATGCCCTAATGTGTTTACTGTATCTGGACAGAATTGCTTCCACAACTTAACAAGAATTTCCATTTGCTCGAGACGATGTTTGAAATTAAAATTGGGGAGGGATAATATAACCCTCTGCAAATTATGGTTTAATTCATATCAATGGAATATCTCCTCAAGCCTTTCACTGATCAATGACAATATCCAGGGTTCATGTGGAATGAGATTTCACCATCACAACTCACTAATTGCATAATTACAAAAAAGTGTGAAGGTCATGGTGACAACGAAGAGAGATTAAGAATTAGAAATTTCTTAAAAGCACCAATCCGTTGACACACAAAAAACTAATTGCATCATGTTGTAAACGAATACTTGGAAAGGATAACATACTTGTGCACAAATATTAGTTTAATTCGTAGTAATGACAAATATTCTCCGAACTTCTGGACATTAATGAAAATTTTAACGATTCCTATAGGATGAAGTACTAGCATTAAATCTTATTTATTGCATATCTGGAAACAAGTAGGAAGGCAACAGTGATGGCGAATTGTGACGAAGCATTGTACATTTTGTGCACCGGACAACCCGCAAAATTGATTCCAAGAAATACCCAAGTATGGAAAGAGGTCGGGAAAGTTACAAAATAAAAAAGGAAGAAGATATACCCAGGAGACGTGAAGGGTCAATGGTCATATTGCTCTTGAGTGACAAATATCGGCCGTCAATTTGTATGTCGCAGAATTTTGACTATTGTTTCTGCGTAGGGGAACAATGGAAGAACAATGGTGAGAGGGAAATTTGTATATTTCTAAACCTTAGGTTTTGGATATAAAATGATGAGACATTGGAAAAAAGGACCAAGTAAAAAGAAAACGAAATTCATACAAGATGAAGGGGTGTTTGTTTGCAAATTTGTAAATCGCGGAAGTTCGGGTGCTAGCTGCAGGTGACGGAACAATGGAAACACAATGTTAAACCTGCCTATATAGGAACCCGCATTTCAAAAAGGAAAAGCAGAGAGAAAAGAGAAACTAGAAATTTTCAAAAAAATGAGTAATACACACTAAATATGTACTATAAATTATGAACATGAGATGTTATAGAGCATGTACGGAACCCACATTCCATACTTAGCCACTTTTTGGATCATGAGTTCCTAGACAGTGGGCTCTAAATTGGGCATCCATTGTTCTGTGGCCTACAAATAACATTCAGAATTTCGCGATATACAAATTGGCCAGCAAACCTGCGGGGTGGCTCGCTCAAAATTTCACTCCTTTTGTTTTGTTTCATACAAACAATACTCAAAGTTTCGTGATACCCAAATTGACAGACGGACTCCAGGGCTGGCGGCCTCGAGACTGCGATTGTTTATGGATGCTAATCCCTATTAACTATTGGACATTATCTAAAGATATTACTTTGAATACTAAATTATTAATATTAAATATTGATATTGTACAATTTAATTAGACAAGGACATTTGTACAATATGAAATGGGGAAGTGGTTGATTGGTCAGGTTGGTGATATAAAATTAAGTGAAATCTGAATACGTGAATCTTCCAACTTCCTTACCAAGAAATTTTTCGAAAAAAATGAGCAATACATAAAATCTACTTTTATAAAGTACAGACAAGATATTTTATAGAGCATGTACTGTTCTCGCATTCAATACTTAAGCCAATATTTGGATTGCGGGTACTTAGGCTGGCAAGCTCAAAATTGGGCCTCTATTGTTCCATTAACTACAAATAGCACCCAAGAGTTCCGCGATATACAAATTGATAGGCAGACTTGCGGGATGGCTCTGTCAACATTGCATTTCTATTGTTCTGTTTCCTTCAAACAACACTCAGAGTTCCACCGTATACAAATTCACAGATGGACTCCAGGGCTAGCGGGCCCAACCTTGCAATTGTTTACGGATGGTGATCCATATGAACTATGTAACACTACCAAAAAAACATTATTTTCAAAACTAAAGTATTAATATTAAATATTGATATTGTACAATTTAATTACATAAAATTATAAAAGCATGTGAAATATCTTATTTGAAAGAAAAACCCGTGTATTCGAAAACTTGCGTTCCAAAAATTTTGTATAATATGAAATAGGCAAGAGGTCGGTCATGCTGCTGATATAAAAATGGGCGGAAATATGAACACGTGTATCCCTCAAGTTCCGCACCTACAAAATTTCACAAGAGACGAGTTATACATACCAAATATGTACTTTTATAAAGTATGGGCAAGAGATTTTATAGAGCATGCACACATCCCTCATTCCATACTTGGTCACTTTTTGGATCGCAGGTTCCTGGGTTGGCGTGCTCAAAATTGGGCCTTTGTTGTTCCATGCCCTACAAATAGCACCTAGATTTCCACGATATACAAATTGACAAGCGGATTTGCGGACTATTTCAATTTTAAGGGCCTCATGTTGATGTAATAGAACAATTGGACTTGGGCCAATTTATATTCGTTTCTTACAATATCAAACAGAGAAGCGATCGATCGGGTTGGTGATCTAAAAGTAATTGAAACGTGAAGTCGTGAATCCTCCAACTTCCACAGGTAGAAGTTTTCTGAAAAATGAGTAATACATATTAAGTATGAACTCTTATAAGGTATGGACATGAGGTTTTTATAGAGCTTGTACGGATCCCTCATTTCATACTTGGCCACTTTTTTTATTGTGGGTTCTTGGTCTAGCGGGCTCAAAGTTGTGCCTCTATTGCTCTGTATCCTACAATTAGCACCCAGAGTCCCGCGATATACAAATTGACAGCCGAACCTGCGGACTAGGTCACTCAACATTGCAGTTTTATTGTTCTATGTATTCTAAACACCATTCAGATGAAATGAGTAATACATACTAAAGATGTACTTCTAAAAAATATGTACATGATATTTTATATATCATGTATGGATCCCTCATTCCATACTTAGCCACTATTTGGATGGCGGGTTCTTGGGCTGGCAGGTTCAAAATTGGGCCTTTTTTGTTCCATGCCCTACAAATAGCTCCCACATTTCCGCGATATGCAAGTTGACAAGCGGACTTGACAACTATTTGAATTTTAAGGGCCTCATGTTGATGTCATAGCACAATTGTACTTGGACTAGTTTATATTCATTTATTACAATATCAAACAGGGAAGTGCTCAATCAGAATAGTGATATAAAAGTAAGTGAAATCTAAAGTCGTGAATCCGCAAACTTCCACACTTACAAGTTTTCCAAAAAACAAGTAATACATACTAAGTATGTACTCTTATAAACTATGGACAGTTTTATAGAGCATGTACGGATCCACCATTCCATACTTAGCTACTTTTTGGATCGTGGGTTCTCGGGCTGGCGGGCTGAAAATTGGGCCTCTATTGTTCTGCGCTCTACAAATAGCACCCACAATTCCACGATATACAAATTGACAAGCGGACTTGTGCGCTGGTTGGCTCAACATTGCACTTCCATTGTTCTGTGTCCTCCAAATAGCATTTGGAGTTCCGCGATATACAAATTGACAGATGGACTCGAGGGCTGGAGGGTTCAATTTTGCCATTGTTTTCGGATGGTAATCCCTATCAACTATCTAACATGATCTAAAAAACATTATTTTCAATACTAAATTATTAATATTAAATATTTATATTGCATAATTTAATTAGACAAGAAAGTTTGTACAATTTGGTCGGGCGAGTGATATAAATTTTTTCCGACAAACGAGCAATACATAGTAAACATGTAATTTTATAAAGTATGGACATGATATTTTATAGAGAATATGCGGATCCCTCATTCCATACTTAGGCACTTTTTGGATCGTGGGTTCTCATCCTAGCGGGCTCAAAATTGAGCCTCTATTATTCTGTGTCCTACAAATAGCACCCTGACTTCCGCGATATACAAATTGGTAGGAATACTTGCAGACTGGTTGGCTCAACATTGCACTTCTATTGTCCCATATCCTCCAAACAACACTCGGAGTTCCATGACATACAAATCGACAGGACTCCAGGCCTGGCGGGTTCAAGATTGCAATTGTTTATGGATGGGCATCCTATCTAACTTTACCTAAAAACATTGTTTTGAAATACTAAATTATTAATATTGAATATTGATATTGTACAATTGAATTACATTAAATTATTAAAGGATGTTAAATCGCTTATTTTTTTAAAAATGAAGAAAACAAAACAAAGTTTTCTTAAAATTCTATCACCGCAAGCATAACAAGGACCAATTTGAATTTTAAGGGCCTCTTGTTCATATGATAGCACATTTGTAGTCTGCACAGAATACATTCGTTGATTTCAAATTATTCTAGGACATTAATTTTACCGAGTTCACCAATTAAGCAAAAATGCCAAAACAATGACCAAATTGAATTTTAAGGGCCTCTTGTTGATAAGATAGCACAATTGAACTTCACATAGTATATATTTGTTGATTTCAAATTATTCCAAGACAATAATTTTACCAAGTTTATCGATC
>JZKD02S1720911.1:573163-592973 GCA_000966675.3 Picea glauca
ATTTCTATAAGAAAAACGAGGATGATTTTGTGGATGTATACGCACAATATTTGTAGATCTAGCTAGTTTCTTCAGATCCTCTACTATATCTTCTCGCAACTCTGTTACAAACATTGCCTAGGTTGTCCAAAAGATCCTTTCTCTAACATCCCTTTTCTTTGTTATATTTTTGAACAACATAACTGGAATATTCCCTTTATGCAATTGTTGTTCCATTGACGAAAACAAAATTGAATACGTATTGAACAATTGTAGTTGCAATATGGAACAGTGTAATATTTGTGTAACTTACCTGAGATACATGCACATGCAAAAGTAAAGGAAAAAACTGAATATGAAAAGTGGTATCATTTCCTTGTCGTTGTTCGACTCTCCGTCCTTTATATGGAAAATATGTTGCGAGCCAATATTTCTCGCCAGTGTGACAACTGCGCCAATCGTTCTGATTGGGTAAATATCAGTGCTATGTGCAAGTTGGTTGATATTTGAGTCCGGGACAAAACAATATTCTGAACAAACATAAATTTTTTCCACAATGCGTGTTTCGTTGAGCGAAATAATTCAATCACAATCACCTTTGTCATATACTATTTTGGGAAATATATTAAAATTTGTAATGGATATCCCATTACCCGGAAATATTTTCTTTGCATGTTTCTGGACAAGTTGTGGAGGAACAGTCAGTGTCACTGTCATCATGGCCTCCTTGTCTATCATGTCAGCACGCATAATGGATCTAATTTTGTTTTCCTTGTCCAAGAAGGTGTTATAGACGACCATTGTGTCCCCGACGAACACTTGTCCAGTTCAGCGGTTGTTCAATCCCTCTATTGATAGTACTTTGGATGTTACAACTCTAGACTTGCTGATAATTTTTGAACAGGAAAACTAAAGTGAATGGTAGTGTGCATTTTTTTTTATTTTTTTTTGTATTCTTCTTTCACTGGCATAAATCTACAAGTACATGCATAGCTTTGTGAACTATGGAGCCAGAGTTTTGCAACCACACCTCTTAGCTTGTGGAACATGCAGCACATTCGACATCTCAGTTGTACTTGTTGATACTTCTTGTGAGCTACAAACCATGTATTGCAGATGACATCAACATATCTTTCATTCCATAGATTAATATATAGCTGAGGATATTTGTTTAGTAAACATAGTAAGAGTAGACTGTATGCATCATTACCTTTGGCCTTGTCGGTTTGTTGATGTCTGGGATGACTGACTACTCATGCCCATGTCACTAGTCCAACTTTTTCTGATGCAAGCATGTGCAGATGAACATCAAGACTAACCAAGAATATGCATTGTATAATGTCCATCAAAAGGAATAAATAACCATAAAATTGTATTCATATGATTTTTTTAACTGGAGAAATGTTTAACAGTAAACAAGGCTTGAGGGTGGGGCACCATGGCCAATCTGCATATCGCGGACCCCCGGAAGCCAGGGGAGCAATCTTCAACCTGCCAGCCTGGCATCCACAATCAAGAAAGTGGGTAAATATTGAATAAGGTAGAAGTGAAACCATAGATGTAAAACCGTTAGTCCGCCAACCGGTGCACCAAGGCATTTTCAGAAATAACACTAAGCAGATGAATTAGAAAACAAAAGGGATAATAGAAAATGAAAAAAGTAGAAATAAGGAGGGAAAAGAGGCCCATTGTTGCCAATCCATCATTTTCAAGTCTAATATTATATGCCCCCACCCGTTTTGTATATTTAATTTACCAACACACTTGGTATACCTTTTAGAATATTGTACCACAAAACCCTCTACTGTTGCAGAAAACATTTCATCTCCCTGTCCAAGCAACTTGTTTTTTCCAAGGCAGCAACATCGAATATGCAATGGACATGAAGGAAAGTTAGTATGCTTCCAGACATCTAAAAGAAAGAGAAACAAGTCTACTTACCCGCCAAAGAATCCATCGTCCTCTCTAGCGATTCTGTTTGTTTAAATGCAACAATGCAGTGAAAACACAACAGACATGAAGTAGCTTAGTATGCAGGAAGGCATGTATCGAAGATAACTTATAATGAAGACAGACATGTAAAAGAAACATAAACAGGGTTATTTACCTATGAAAGAGCCCATCGTCATCTTTAGTTATTCTGTTTGTTTAATTGTAGCAGTGCAGTGAAAACAAAACGGACATGAAGCAGGTTAGTATGCAGGAAGGCATGTAATGAAGATAAGTTACCATGTAGGAAGGCACACAACATGTACATATAATAAACTAGGTGAAAACATATATAGACCATAAATAAAATACAAAACAACACAATATGAAATAACAGTACAACCATGCACCTTTCTATATCCTCTTCAACCGATGCATTCAAGACTCCCTCATTTTCTCCAACTATTATGTTTGTTTGAATGTGGGAACACACAAAATACAATGAACATGAATGGAAGATGGTATGCACCGGAGAACAAGAAATATGTACATACAGTAAAACAGACTCAACGAATAGTCTACAATATAGGCAGAAGCATGAACCTTTGTGCTTCTTCATCCATGGCTGTAAACATGTAATTTTTTTCCCTTCCCAAAATATATTACAAGCCACAAAATATCACGCAATTGCATGGTCATAGCTAAACGATTTCTGGTTTTCCATGGAAAATTATCCAGATATGCTTCCACCGATGGAAATACATGTTCTTTATCCTCTACAGAGACTTTTGTTCCCACAATACAAGTTGTTGGTTTTCCATGGAAAACTACCCAAACATGCTTCCAGACATCCAAATATAATCTTGCAGAATATTTTTTGTACATATCATATCTCAAGCATAACACAAATTGTATCATGCGCACACTAGTTTATGTAAAGGATAAAGAACATGCAATGTCATATCGGCACATCTGGCCATACATGGTTTATAAATGTAGCCTACATATGATTTATTCTAACAAAACAACAACGGATATTGCAATTTCACATGTAATCCTTGAACAATTTTGCATGCAACTATTTTCTTTCATGCCAGCACTGAAGCACCAAAAAAATCTCACAGAAGAATAGATATCGACCTCGAAAGATAGGGAAAATAACACAACTGCATGTCGACTCATGGGTACAGGGGATGAACACCGTAAAGTGCCCCAAAAAACAGTAATAATCCAAAAAAAAAACAAAAAAAAAAGCTCCAACCATTGTCGCTGGACCCCAACTGTGCAAGGTCGAATCAAACAAAAGAAAACAGCAAGCACCAAACCAGCAAGAAAGAAAAAACAGGTTGCACTGCACCCCAAGGGCCCCAAAGCGTAAAGTTGAGCCAAACAACCAAAACCAGCAACCCACAAACCACCAAGATAGTAAACAACATATGTATCTCCAACGATTATGAAATTGCAACCCAAGCATAGAAGGAATCGGAAACATACGAGGACCATGCCACTACAAATAAGAAAACATTCTTAATTGCAAACTGCAAACACTAAAAAACAAACAAGGAATAGAAAATCAAACTATGGCATCGAAACTTACTCTGAAACGATGAAATGCAGAAATGAAACTTTGGCATAAAAAATTACTCCGAAACAATGAAATGCAGAAGCACAGGTTGAATCTCGAATGAAACAAAAACAAGCAGCAATCGACAAACCAACGAAGAAGAAGCAGTCACCGAACTAGTAAACAATGTATGTAGCTTCAACAATGATGAAATTTCATTGCAAAGGTAGAAGAAGGATGAAACATACAATGGCTATTGAACTGGCGGTGGACAACAACATTGTGCAAACTCACTATAACTGTATGGAAAATTTCAATAAAAAATGTACTCCGAGAAGCGTATTTACATAAACATTTAAGCATGTCAGGTTGTCTAAGGACCTCATGGTATGCAAACATTTAAGTTGCCATGCCTATTGTAGGACATCACGTCATGTAAACATTTAAGCTGTCAAGCCTATTGAGGCATCTCAAAAAAAGTGTCAATACATTTCAACAAAAATACATCCAGAAAGGACATTATAAACATTGGAATTCTCAATCACTATAAATATTGGATATCAAAATATTTCAATATGCTTAGTACATATCAAAACTTAGGGATATATTCAACTAGCAGAAAATGCTAATACAAACATTTGAACTAATGCTAGCATCAATCCACCTTCAAGCAATCTATAGGAAAAATATATGATTCAAAAAGACTGTATACAAGAAAAAGTTTGGATATGTTGCCATATAAAACATTAGGAATAGCGAAGTTGGCAATAAGACCTTCAATCTCTTATCCAATCAGATCAGTACATATATGGTACTTTTTATTATATAAAAATATATGTTTTTAATTTCCTAGCTCCAACAATAGGTATTGTGCAAATATTTTTGGTCAAAGGACAAACTAATATGCATTCAACGAATTATCGATTGCTATAGTCCCTCTATGCCTACAGTAGGGACTAATAATAAGGTATTTATATTAAAATAAATGATTAATAAGTAATTTTGTAACTCATAAATGTTGGTACATCAGATACCCTTATCATCAACATAGGATACTTTTATAATCTATAACATTCAAACAACTTTATTCCATGTCAATTTCATAGTTTCTCCTCTGCATCTACATTTAAAAGAATTCAAAATAAATAAAAAATTAAAATTGAACATAAATAAATGCTTTGCGGTATCCTTCTCAAAGAATCATTTGTAAGGATGAACTCTCACTTATGGGACCATGAGAGCACTTTCCAAGAAAATTTCTTCCACATACGCTACCTCACACCAAGTCCATATGTGCCACCATTAAAAAAAAATCTTAAATAAGAAAGGGATCAGGATTTCGTAGACTCGCAGAGATGCTCCTACAGATAAGAAATGTTTTGTGTCAATCCTTCACTTTCAATCTGTTGTTACAACTGCAAAGCACCTTTTTATGAAAATGGGTGGAATGATAGACAAAATTGGATGTGGCAAATTGGGTAGTTGGAGAGCACCACTAGACGTTCTTTTGTGTTTCGTGGCTGCAATTATTGATCAACTAGGTCATTCAACATTTTGTATTGAAGAAAAAGGAGTAATTTTTAGAATCCTCATTTGAATACATTGTATTATAATGCTCATTGTTTATTTATTTTTCTATTTGGTGGATTAGATATTGTTTTACTATTTAATGTCTGGACGTATAACAAGATTTATGAGTATTGATTGTGGAAGTAAAAAAAATTACACTGATGTAAACAATATAAAATGGGTCACTAATGCTAATTACATAAACATAGACCACCTCGGTCAGGCAACAAACATAGGGAATGTCATTGATTGTTAGGATATTTAGATGCTTAGGATTTAGTTAAGATCAACTTGGTCTAATGTGTCATTAGGTAAAAAGTGTGTTTCTTAGTGTGTTTCTTTAGTATGCATTAGTATGCATTTATAGTTAGGTAATCCAACTGTCGCAATATTTTTTCGACATAGAGTGATTTGATGGTTCATATTCTCCTCAATCTTAATGGCTACATTGATCTATGGCTTGACACTCGATTGGTTCATGATCTATATTTAAAGAGCATGGAGGGTCATTTGCCGACGATCGATTGTGAGAAACTCACTTGTAAATCTCTCTGTAATATTTTTCTTTTGTATTAATAAACTACTCCAAGTGGACCGTAGGGATCTTACCACATCAAAACATTAGTGTGTTGTTCTTTGATATAGTTGTGTGAGTGTTTACTGAAGGTGTTCATCCTCTATTGGAATACCTATGTTGTTGAACATGGTATCATAGCACATTTGAAGACCTACTCATGTTGTATATCGAGATCATGAAGTCGTTTTGTTGCATATTCAATTTCTTCCATTTGTACATTTATGGGCTGAGAGTATTGTTCCATTACATCCAGAGCACTTTCTTAAGTTAGGAAGACCTTTCATTTCACTTTAAAAAGTTTATTTTTTCCCAAGATACAACCATTTCAGTGAGATCTAGATCTATAAAGTGTGAATACACCCTTTTTAAATTTTTGCAGAGATAATTTATTTATTTATTTATTTATTATTTTTTTTTTTTTCCAGGTTTCTATTCTTTTCGATCTACATATGCTCTTTTCCCCATGGTTGATGTGATCTTGACAAATCATAAATAGAGAGAAAAGAGTTTTCATGTCTGCATATGCTCTTTATTGCGTGATCTGTGTGATCTTGGTAAATTAGAAACATAGGCAAAATTTTCATTTTCTAGGTAAGCTAATTGAGATCTAACCCTTGTCGTCATCGATAAGAAAATTGGGTGTGTGCACAAAGTTGGTGGATGAAAAAGTGGCAAGGGGTCAGTAGGAACGCGCACTCGAAGGAACACGTGTTCATCCTCAGAGATGTGCACCCATTCCTAATCATATAGGTTTGGTAAGGCCCCAACCTCTAGTTAGCTTGCCATGTAGGTTTGTCGGTAGGAATGTGCACATGTTCTTAAGAACATGTGTGTGTTCCTAGGAACGTGCATGTGTTCCTGCTATGCCTGATTTTTAAAGGACCACATGCGTTTTTTGTTCTCATTTGCACACCACGCCTTGCGAATTTCCGAAATGGAGAAAGAAAAGAAGACAAATAGAGGAGGAGCAAAGCCCAAAATCTTACCACTGTGTACATTGCAAGAAAGGTATGGTTGATGTTTTGTCATTTCTTCTCTTGGCTCTGAAAAAATACAAAACAATTAGTCATGGTTTATGGATGTAAATCCCAATGGAATTGAAAAATTATTAGAAAGGTTCACTACACATAATTGATACTTGGATTTATATCTCTAAACAATTCACTAATCTTGTAGAGTCTTTTTTCAAGTTCATTGTAAAGATAATGCGTAGTTTTTCTTTATTTTACACAAAATTATGTTAATAATTTTGTTGGGATAAAATGAAATTGTTGTGTGTAATACATTTGTCATAAGTCCAATTATTAAATTTCCTTTTTAAATTGCTGCATATATTATAAAATGGAACCCAGACACAATGTAAACCGCCAACTAGTAGACCAAGGTGAGGAAAACCCCAACCCACCACAACCACCCAACATAACACCCACATTGATG
This sequence comes from Picea glauca, assembly GCA_000966675.3. Lineage (NCBI taxonomy): Eukaryota > Viridiplantae > Streptophyta > Pinopsida > Pinales > Pinaceae > Picea > Picea glauca. Next base: position 580,219 of record JZKD02S1720911.1, read on the forward strand.
AGGGGTTGGCCACATTAAGAACACTTGTAAATCAATTAATGGGAATGAAAAAACCAAGCAGAGATTCCTTGGCCACTTCATTGGACATCATTGTGAGCTCCATTGCAAGTGCTCGAGGTCAATTGACTTCTATTTCTAAATATAGCGCAAGAATGTTTGAGTATAACAACAATAGATTGGACAAAAAACAAGTTAGAGACTTGGGTATTTCAAAACAACAATTGATGTCTATTTTTATTGATCCTCGACCTGGACAATAACCACCTGTGAACAAGACATGCATTTTCATTGACTGGTGCATCCACCCACAAATTAGTGAAAACTAGATGGATAGACGATACATGGTATTTGATAAACCTCCCTACAATAACATGGAGGTACCTTTATATTTTTGTGAAAATTATAGGCTGAATTTATTTTTGGTCAACATGTCAACTGTTTCAACATGGGTGACTTCCAGGGGATGGGTTGAGGGTCTGCATAGTACTGAGAGCATGCTAGGCATGATCCCATGTTAGGTCGTTGTCCCCCTAGGAGAAGGCCTGGCCCCCTACCCAACATCCTCCTGTTGAAGAGAGCTTGCAGTAGGTACAATTAGTTTTATCATCATTGAATTAGAGCCTAGTGCAACATGGCAGATTTGTTGCACTATCTCGGTAGGAGGTTCCTGCCAGTGAAATTGATAGAGGGGTTGAAGATTCACCTTGTACAACAAAGTTTAGTGAGGAGATGGCACATGGACATAGAAGTCTTCCATGTGAACCTCACAAATGCTCGAGTTGTAGGTAGACTTTTTATGGGCCTATTGAAGCTAGTGGATAGTGGAGCTTCATAGAGGAGGTTAGTATCTTAGCCATCTCTATGTTCTTCATTGTTATATATTTATATAGTATTATGTGTATTTATATCAATATTTTATTATATCTTGTTCTGCAGTTGATACACCAGTGTAGTAGACCCTCTATGCCCATGGATGCATTAGTGTCTATCTCTGCCACTGATGCAACAATAGAGGCATCATTCTCAATCGGTCCACCCCATACACATGCATGTGTCACATTTGATAAATTCACCATAGTGATTTCTTTATTTTATGGCATCCTCTAATTTTTCATGTTCTTGTGTTTCTACAGGTTGTGGCACCAAGCAATGTCGAACAATGCCCACCTAGGATGGACAAGTTACTTGCATCACAAGTATCATGTGTACATTTAAATATCATTTAAATCTCAAATTTTTTGTATTTGTTGTTGAAATTTACTATTTTGTAATAATAGTTCAATATTATTAATATGTATGCATGGTGCCGATATTTTTTCTAGTTTTAGTACTATTCCTCTCCCCAGGCACCTATCCATGGATTATGAGTTACCTTACTCCAGGAAGAGGGTTCTTCCATCACTTGAACAGTCTGTGGGGGTCCATCACTTCCCACCCCCAACATCTTTCTTATTCCATGCATCCTAAATGGATGCACCCGTAGTCCACCCATCCACACAACCTCTTCCATCGCATACATCCACAGTGGATGCACTAGATGAACCCGTATGCCACCCATACCCACCACCATTTCCATGTGTGTCATCCACCAAGGCTTCCATAGTAGAGGTTTCCTCGGAGCAGGTTGTACCACTGATCACTCCACCTATCAATTACTCTCCATTGAGGCCTGAGATATTCATGGTGAGATAATGTGTTGATGATAAATTTTTATGTATCATGAATGGAATTTATTTTATGCATATTTGTTGAAATTTCATGATTTGATCCTTGTAATTGACGCAGGGTGGCATCATTGAGATATTAGGGTTGTGAAGAAGGGTATCACCATCATGATTGTTTGTACCATTTGTGGTGAGTTGTTGTATGTTGAATTACAAAGTATCGTTTTGTAAGTCTTTTAATTCATTGTGGAAAAAAACTTATAACAATGTTTTTTTCTTTGTGCAGTCTCTGGAGTGACAAACCATGCCTAGGCCCAAAAACACTCGAGGTGCTTCTTCAAGAAAGAGAAGAAAGATCAATTTCTAGGATTCTCCTGAGGATGGTGAGGATGGTCGTGGTCAATGAGTGACAAATGACTACCATTTTGTATCTAGGACACCATATGACTATTTTGTATTTTAGGGCACTTGTTGTCATTTTGTATATTGGGCACAGGCTACCATTTTGTAAAAAATGTACAATTTAGACGATGTTTAATACACACACACACACATTTCATGACACTTTTTTTATCAATCTCATTGTTTCTGCATTTTATGTTGATGAATGTATGGATTTCAAAGTGCATGAATTTTATGTGTATGATTGTATGGATTTGTTTAATTTGATTAATTACTTTTTAAAGTGTTAATGAAGTCTATGTAAGTAAGATTAGTTTGTTTTTCTAAAGTTATTATAATTACTTGCGTTACGCATTACCGAATCTCTTATGGTGGAAAATATTTCTAAGTGCTAAATACATACGCAATTAATGGTTCTCATTACCTAAATTTGACAAAAGACTGAAGACCCATCCTAGTTAAGACTCCACAAACCAATAATAACACTCATGTAGGATAACATAATCACAATATAAATAAGAAAGTTTAAACCTCACATTACTCTATCCAATATGAAGCATGGTTCATTATAATGGCAATTGCAACATGTTACAAGGGTTTCTTAATACAAAATCAACACATAAAATATGAGTTCACAATAAAGCCTCACATCAAATGAAAATATACCTCAAATTCTCCATTAAGCTTGCCAAAAAYGTTCTACAATGTAAMCCAAGAGGAGAGCTCSTAAATACCCAAATTCTCCACCCTTTACAATGGAGARAGAGAACTCTTATTTATAGAGTGAGTCTCTTCTATTATACAATAAAATATTATTATTTGCTAACTAACTCCATGACAAGTCAAATAAATATTATAATAATGAATTGGTTAGATCTCTCCTCAATTCATGGTTGACCATGTTACAACATGTGGACATTAGCCTCTCCAAAGCAATTCACCCTCATCCAAAAATAGTAGTAGTATGCACCAAATAATGCTCATGAAGGGGACACACCACCAAAAATAGGCATCAAGCCAATTCAAATGCCAAGTGTCCACATAAAATGTTTCTTCCAAGAATATGCAAAATGAAACCACTCCTCATTTTTGAATTCCAAGGTATCCAAATCCATGGATGAATGTGAAAGATGCCAAGTGGATGGGGCATCCACAACAAAGAATGTGATCAATGCCTAGCCTTACCTTGCCTTGCCTTGCCTTTTCTTTCCTTGCTTGCCTAGCCTTGTCTTGCCTTTACTTTCCTTGCTTTTCTATCCTTTCATTGCATTGTTTTCCCTTACCTTGCCTTTCCTTGCCATGCCTTTCCTTACCATGCCTTTACTTGAATTTCCATGTCATGTCATGCTTTGCCTTCACTTGCCATGACACGCTTTTCCATTACATGCCATGGGATGCATCACCTTTCCATTCCATGCCTTGACATGCCTTTCCTTTCCTCGCCTTTGTCAAATTTTCATCAAAACCTAGACATGAGATCTAGATAAAGCAAGTACAAACAAATATTATCAAGAAATGATGAGAGATTCAATATGGAAGAATGAGAAAATATGTTCACATTACTCCAATGATTTAATCAATGAATGATCATTGTGATCATTGTGATACAATGAATGAGTGAAATACACTCATATATAAGACATAACATTCCATAATTAAGAAAAACAATCAAGCAATTAGCTTTTCTTAGGAATGCATGCATGCATAATAGTGATGGTCTAAATACAAATTCTAAAATAGAACTAGTCAGTTAACTCCCACTGAACTAGTGTCAAAAATAGTTATTTCTCCAACAACCCCTCCCCCCCCCCTAAACATCCCTATGGAGTAAAAAATGAGTCCCAACAACTAGGCCATATTAGGTACTCATGTACAATGTAACTAATGAACACCGAATAAAAAAGAGGAAAGAGGGAAAACCACGTGGTAATAAAATCCCCCCTCAAAAGACAATGCATTAAAATAAGAAAAGTCAATTGCCAGAAAACTGTGTTATTCACTCCAAGACGATCCCACAAAGTCTGAAACTTCATCTCACTGAACGTATTCGTGAATATGTATAAATATTTATGGATCTGATGAATTCCTTTGGCAACCTATCTAGCCTTGGGCCTCTTGATCCTGTGGACCCATCTGCACTTGAAAATATTCCTTTCTAGTGGAAGTGGAACCAGATTCCAATTTTGATTTTTTAGGAGTGAGTCACACTCCTTCTTCATGGATGCTTTCCATAATGGATTGCCCATAGTCTCACTATAGATTTTTTGATCAGAATATTAAACCATATAGCAATGTATGGGCATCATTAGTTCAGAAGATGAAAGTACATGAGAAGGATCCTCATGCTTAGATTGAGTCCTCCTCGAATCCAATGGATTCCCTAGAAGGACACCTATTGCATGATGTATGGATTGTTCCCTCTTGGGAATTTGTTGAATCTTCGATGCTGGCTTCTTATCTAGATGTACTACCTATCTAAAACATGATATTCCACCCAAATTTGAAGTGGTTTTTCGATCAATCCTACCTACCTATAGTGTTTATCAGCTCCTAACTTCCACAATGGATAAATGTGAAGGAATAGAAGAAAACAAAATCGATCTGCAGTGGGCTTAGAATCGGGATCAGGTCATAGAGGGATCTAGTCATTCATAGTGGGTTCAGATCTACTTTATGAACCATGTCATATTATAACCCTATTTTTAGCCCACAAAGCACAATGCCTCTCCCGCTGGTCGATTAACTTGTTCCTCATTCCTATTGTTTATGTTGATATCATGAACCACCTCCATCTCTTTTTTCAATCTTTACCTCAGGCAGGAAGTTAGTTGGTCATCTCCTTTGCCATGATCTCCTTCAAGGAAAATTGAACTTGCCGATGTCCCCCCCAAGTTCGGTATGTTGTTATCAAGATCTTGGATAAAAAGACTGGGGGGAACTTTGCAAATGGACCTCACATACGCTACTATCCCAGTATTTGGAGGAGAGCATAGAATACTATATAGGGAAGCCCAACTGGCCTATATAATCAGTGATGAGGCCAACCCTACCAACCATCCCATTTTCGCCTTAGATACTGATTTAGGTTCCAGTGTGCTTCAACTCACCCATGCTCCCGAACCTCCTCTTAAACTCAGAAAGCAGCCCACCATTTCCCCTAAATTTCTTCCCTCCTTCACCCCCGTCTGGAAAATGTTCTTTGATGGAGCCTCTTCCAGGGAAGGCGCTGGAGCTGGGGTGGTTTTTGTGTCACCTGCTCAGGAAACCATTTCTCTATCATACAAATTAGAATTTGAAGCTACCAACAATGTGGCAGAGTATGAGGCTCTTGTTCTAGGATTAAGAGCTATGAGGGAAATGGGAATTCAGGAGGTAGCAGTGTTCGGTGATGCAGAGTTGGTGGTCCAACAGATCAGAAACGCTTATTAGGCTAAGCATCCTCGAATCAGAAGCTACAAAAATGAGGCGTGGGACCTAGTTGATAGTTTCTTCTCAGCATTTAACATTTATTTCATCCCAAGAGAGGAGAACACGATGGCAGATTCCTTGGCTACATCAGCAAGTAATTTCAAAGTACCCTTTCCACCTAAATTTAGATATGATGTGGAAGTGAAATACAGACCCTCCATACTGACAATGTCAAACATTGGAAGGTATTCGAGGACGATCTCGAGATCAAGAAGTTCTTGGAGACTGTCGAATAATTTTCATAGATGCACATCGACCAAGACTCTGTCACGGAAAGAAATCTTGATGGAGGTAATTTTCTGAATAAGATTGTAGAGCGTAACATTGTGTAGCTGCCCAACAATCATATTCCAAGAGGACTGGTTCCTTTGGAAAGGATTTTTGATAGAAATGATGTGTCATTAAAAGGAGAGACGTCGGAGGATGACACTGGTACTATTCAGTGCAACATTGGGACTGAGAACGAGCCCAAGTTTGTCAAATTGTCAAGAAGTCTGACAAAGGAATAGAGGTTGGAATACATCAGACTTTTGAGGGAATTTGCTGATGTTTTCGCCTATACCTACGAAGACCTCAAAACGTATAACACTTCTGTCATCGAGCATAAAATCCCATTAAAAGAGGAGGTAAAGCCATTTAGGTAGAAGCTGAGACAAATCAATCCTATGCTACTACCTATCATGGAGAGGGAAGTGAAGAAGCTGCTTCAAGCTCAGATCATTGTACCACTGAGATATTCAGAGTGGGTGGCCAACCTGGTGCCAGTCAGGAAAAAGGATGGAGAGATCTGGCTCTGTGTAGACTTCAGAAATCTGAACAGGAGCTCACGGAAGGATAACTACCCCTTACCAAAGATGGAACACATACTACAGAGGGTAACAGAAGCTTCTAGGATGTCCATGATTGATGGTTTCTCTGGCTACAAACAGGTCTCAATTCTGCCTGAGGACAGGGAAAAAATGGCATTTACCACTCCATGCGGGACTTTCATGTACGCCAAGATGCCATTTGGATTAATGAATGTAGGGGCAAAATTTCAACATGCCATGGACATAGCTTTTGTTGGGGAAAAGGATAAATTTGTGGTCGTTTATCTGGATGAAATCACAGTGTTTTCAAAATCTGATAAAGAACGTCGTCGCCATCTCAGGAAGGTTTTCTTGAAATGCAGAAATTTTGGCATTTCATTAAGCCCCAAGAAATCTCTATTCTCCATGCAGGAAGGAAAGTTACTAGGCCACATAGTATCAGCGGAAGGATTCAGAATTGACCCCAGCAGAGTTGAGGCGATACAAGCCTTATCGATCTTGAGGTCCAAGAAGGAGGTCCAATCTTTCCTTGGTAAAATTAATTTTCTGAGGAGGTAAATCTTATAACAACCATGTTGAAGAAAGGAAATGAAGTAAGGTGGACCCCTCAATTGCGAAATTCCTTTGAGCAAATCAAGAAGGCCCTAACTAAAGCTCATGTGCTTATCAGTCCCAACTACTCGAAGGATTTCCTTATTTTCTCCTTTGCCTCACCTGACACAGTGGTTGTTGTTCTATTACAAACAAATGACATTAGGCTAGAGCAACCTATTGCTTATGTCATCCGAGCATTGAGGGATGTCGAAGTCAGGTATGACACTATGGAGAAGAAGGCCTATGCTCTAGTAAAATCTCTCAAATCTTTTAGAACCTACGTCCTGCAGTCAAAAATCATCACCTATGTCCCCTCGGCTGTTGTTAAAGACATTCTTATTCAACCTGACATAGACAGGAGAAGGAGTAAATGGATAGCCAAAATTCTGGAATTCGACCTGGAAATAAGGCCCACCAAATTGATCAAAGGTCAAGGTTTAGCCAAGTTGTTGGCTAAAGCAAACTACCGAGCTCTGGGGATAAGTTTAATAAATGAATGCTCAGGAATTCCACAAAGTCGGTTGTCTAAAATGGACCCTCAAAGAGAGCCCCCATTAGCTCGATGTCCTTGGTATAAGGATGTCATATACTTTCTGCAAGAGTTGCGACCCCCAGACGACCTACAAAGGAACAAAGCAAGAGCTCTAAAGCTTAAGGCAGTCAAATACTGCTTGATCGATCAAATGTTATATTGGAAAGACCCCCTGGGGGTACTTTTAAAATGCATGAGTCCACAAGAGGCCGAAATGATCATGGCTGAATTTCATAGCGGCCTGTGTGGAGGGCACCATTTCTGGAAAGCCATAGCCCACAAAATCCTCAGGGCTGGATACTTCTGGCCTACCACGTTCACTAACGTTTGCAAAAAGGTCAGATCCTGCATCAAATATCAAAAGTTTCCAGGAAAGCAACAACTCAAGTCTCTGTCGTTAAATATGGTGGTAGTTTCAGAACCTTTCCAGTAGTGGGGCCTAGATTTCATTGGAGAAAATCACCCTACTTCTAGTGGGCAACACAGGTGGATTCTGACTGCTACAGATTTCTTTACCAAGTGGATTGAAGCTATCCCTACCAGGAGTGTTTCCCATAATTTAATCATTGGATTCCTGGAGGACCTCATCACGAGATTCGGTTGACCAAGTAAAATTGTCACTGATAACGCAGTTGCTTTCAGGTCCGATCCATTGGCCAATTTCTACGAGCAGTGCAGAATCAAGCTGATTCACTCCACCCCATATTATCCATAGGGCAATGGTTTAGAAGAATCCTCCAACAAAATCCTGATAAGGATCATCAAAAGGCTGTTGGAAGACAACAAGAAGGCCTGGCATTCCAGATTAAAATTTTCTCTATGGGCCGACCGAGTGACCACAAAGAGATCTATCGGGGTCTCGCCTTTCCAATTAGTCTATGGAGTGGAGGTTGTTTTCTCCTCTCATTTAGCCATTCCTGTAGCAAAATTCCTCCAGGACCATCGAGAAGAGCCCAATGACATGATCAGAAGAATTCATCAACTGGTAGAAGTCCAGCAGGCCAGAGAGCAGGCAATGGACAAAATTCAGGATCATCAGCAGAGGATCAAGTAGGTTTTCGATAAGAAGGTCAAGAGGGAAGAATTTCGGATAGGAGACCTGGTGCTGAAATGGGATGCTCCTAAATAAGATAAGGGCAAGCACAACAAATTCGAAGCCCTGTGGATTGGGCCTTTCAAAATCTCTGAAGTTTTCTCAAATAATACATATTGGCTGCAAGATTTGGAAGGTGAAGAGGTTTACAGCAGCCCAATAAATGGGCATTTTCTTAAAAAATGTTTTGTCTAAGCCTTTAATGGCTCCTATGTTTTGTAAATATTTTCCTTTCTGTTCTTTGTTTTTACTTTTATTATATTGGCTTAGTAAATGACTCCATAACCCATCATCATGGCACTGGAACTGCAAAATGAGTCCTTAGAGCATCACAGGGACGACTCTATCCCCTGTGGAGACTAATGTTAGCAACATTACTTATCTTTGGCATAGGTATATCTGGGTCTACAGGTTGCATGAGAAGCGCCCAAGCGTAGCACGCAGAAGAAATCCATTCCGGGCCCAGATCAAGTGAGCGAGCGCTCCGATTTCAACGTTCAGGATGTATCGAAAGGATCAGATCAGCGGTGGGCGGGATATCGCAATTAGCAAAGTTGCGCCGAGGTTAGCGCAATGGATAGCGCCCATAGCATGCTCAAGAATGGATGACAACTGTTCATCCCAAAGGTCACGTGGCACGAGATTTAGTCACGTCCTCTTTTTGACAGTCGTGAGTTCAAAGGGTGAAGGTTATGTCTTTGAACATCTTGAAACCCCGAACCTCGACAGCACCAAAAGCTCCAAATCTGGGGCCTGCGACACCACGAAGCATTTTCAACCGTCCATCCAAAGGGGACACCTGGCATCAAATTGAGCCATCTCAGCATTTCACCCATCGTGACTCCAAGGCGGAAAGAGCAGCACCATTATATTCCATTGCACGAAGTGCCGGGCGAGTCCTGGACCCGGGCCCACAGTGTCGTCAGGAGAATTAAGAGCCGTCAGATCTAGAGGGATGTGTGGCACCAGATTAAGCCATCTCAGCGTATCGTTCATCGTGACTTCGATCAGCAAGGATCAGCCCCTTCATATTCACGAACGTCGAAAGCACCTTGGGAATAAGCACATGGTCACAGTCCATGGTCACTTGCAGAAAGGAAGGAGCAATGTAAAGAAGGCCAAAGGTGCTGAGTTCAGTTACAGAGGGGATCGTCGTGATCTCCAGGCACCATCGGGTCCGATCTCCATATTGTTTCTCTCATGGATTAAATGACGGTAAGAGCAAGTGGTTGAAACCTCCTTTCATTCATTAAGTGTGGGGATGGAGGGTCTGGCAAGCGGTCAACTCGAAGAGGTCCTGTGTATCGATTTTTTTTCAAAAAAAAAAAAGCCATGCAGAAGTCCTCGACTAGACAGAGAAGTCCGCGCACGCTAGCCCAACACTTAATGGCTCAGCTACCCTCCTTGCAGGGGCCATGCGTAGTTAAGATGGTGCTTAAATAAAGATCTCAGTACGAGTTTGACTGAAGGGACACCAAGCTTTGGGTGACTGGACACGCCTCTGTGAGGCAAATTTTCTTGAGTATATAGACTGAGTATTTGTATTTTGTAAAGGATCGATGGTTGAGTAAAGCTCCCGATTGTAAAGCTTTGATGAAGCGTTGGTCGCTCTGGTTAACGTAGAAGGCATTTGAGATTTCTTACTTTATTGATGTCAGCCTCTTTTCCAATCTCTTTGTTTACTGTGTTAGAACAACTCAGAAATGGAGGATCCAGTCGAGTTGTGACTGTTATAGGATGATGTAGGTTGGATATATGTAATAGTCACGTTGTTTCTAATCAGTTCTTGTGATGTTCTCAACGCTAAAATGACTTGGAGTTGAAGGATTCAGTCGAGTCACCCCTCAGCTCCTTGAAGCTCTGGACAAAGAGGATCTTGGCTTCCAAGTTTTTCTTCCTCAAGCTTCCGAAGGCTTGTTGCCCAAGGCAGTCTTTCTCACCCTTCTCACAAGTCTTCCTTCTACCACCCTTTAATTACTTACTGATAGAAGTTGGATCAATACCTCCCTTGCTTTCTACATACTAGGCCCAGTTTCTCGAGTCAAAGTCTTATCTTCTTGAGTCTTTACCCATTTGATGACCCCATTTACTAAACCGTGACATAAAACTGATGGGCGTTGGGCTCTGCTCCTGCAAGCAATCTAGGAGTAACTTCTGACGCTAACATTTATGGCGTCGTTGCCAGGGACGAAGTTGAAAATTTTCCCTGAGATTGAATGACATTGAGCCTCTGATTCTGAAGGTGCATTGGGTATCAGAGCCTTTGAATATTGCTACTATGCACTTGGTGACTCCATTGTGACAAATCCACTGTGGAAAACCTGTCATGTTAATTGTGGCTTTTAGAGGTAGACACACGTGGTCTCATCCACAGCTGCCTCTAGCTACACCTAAAACTGATCCAGAGGTGGTTCTCAGGAAAGGAAAGGCCCCTGAAGAAGAAGCTTCCACTGCCGAACCAGGTAATCCACCATATCCTTCTGTAAGAGCTCCTTTTTCTCCTCAGTTTCTTAATAGACCTCCTTCAGAGGTTTCCCATTTCCTGAATTTTGGGAGTGTTCCTGCTGAGTTTTCCCCTCCTGGTCTGGGATTGGAGGGAGAAATCCTTGTCACTCCCTTCTCCTCTAAAGCTGTACCTTGGCATAGACCCAGGAATACATAAGATTTCCCCACTCCTGCACAAAGAAAAACACCTGCTGACTTGAGCTCGTTAGCTTTCTCCTTAAATCCTCTCTTGTTTCCCACTCCACTTCGAGACTCATTCCCAGTAGCCCCTTCGCAAACTCCTTCTCCTCCAAGCTCTCCTCCACCTAGTATTCCTATGGCTGGTGCTAATCCCCCTCTGAATAGAATGGATGCCATAGTCACTGCCAGATATGCTCCCTTAGTTCTACCCCATCCTATGAATCCTCTCGCTGTTGGAGATTACTTGAAATGCATGCCCAAGTTCACCGGGGAAGGGGACGTAACTGTGGAAGAGCACCTGGTTGCTTTCTACAGTTATGCAGACAACCTCAACATTGAATATGAAGATGTCTGGATGAGATTATTCATCTAGAGCCTGGATGACGAGGTGAGGAAATGGTTTAGAGGATTGGCTCCAGGATCTATTGCTGGGATTGAAGCTCTAGACAGTTCTTTCCTGAGGCAGTGGGGAGATAGGAAATATTTTATGTATTATATGACAGAGTTCGGGTCTCTGAAGAAGATGGAAGGGGATTCCGTCTCTGACTTCTCCAAAAGATTCAATAAGATGTATAATAAGATTCCTGCCGAAATAAAGCCCTCAGAAGCCTCAGCCAAAATTTCTTATGCTAGTGCATTTGGTCCCGATTTCTGTCTATTATTAAGAGAAAGAAGAGCCACCTCCTTAGCTCAAATGAAAGATGCAGCCATAGAGGTGGAATCTAATGTATTAGCAGCTAACAGAATAAGGAACAAGGTTGATGCAGACAGGAGAAAGGGAAGATCTGAAGCCTCAACTTCTGGCCCGTCGGTGCCCCACCCTCAAGTGGACGAATTGACCAAGCTGGTGAAGTCTCTGTCTACAAAGATGGAGAAAGTGAAGGTGGAAGGAAGACAAGCATATAGGGGCTCTCAAAACACCAAAAACAAAGGAGGTTTCAGGAGGCCAAACAATATAACTCCCCTGACTATGCAGAGAGAAAGGGGAAGAGACAGAGATGACCAGAAAATTCAAGCCCCTTTTCAAAAAAAAATTGTGGCCGAGAGGGAAGAAGGGAAACAGATGAGTTGGACCCCGAAATCCATTGCTTTGGAGACACTCCTCCTTTTCCTCATCTCACTCATTCAACATACAAGTAGTCTCTCATGGACAGTCAGCTAAATGAACTGAGCAAGGGAGACACAGCTAGTGGCAACCAAGGCAGGTATGATATGAGGTCCAAGAAAAATACTGTAGTGCCTGACGCTCTTGAGCAGTCTACTAGAATGGAGAAACCTGCTAATGCAGTAGTAGACAGTCACAGAGGTAAGAAGCCCCGACCTGTCTCTCCCATAGTCCAGGGTCATGTTCCCAAAATAAGAGAAATTTCGAAGCTTACATCTTCTTTTAATGTCGAGCATGAAATCCAAAAGATCAGAATCCCTGTGCCCCTGACCGAGCTAATTAAACATGAAGAATTCAAAAAACGCTTATCTGAGCTATTACAGTCTGAATCCTCATGCCTACC
>JZKD02S1720911.1:593023-632290 GCA_000966675.3 Picea glauca
AAGAAAAATACTGTAGTGCCTGACGCTCTTGAGCAGTCTACTAGAATGGAGAAACCTGCTAATGAAGTAGTAGACAGTCACAGAGGTAAGAAGCCCCGACCTGTCTCTCCCATAGTCCAGGGTCATGTTCCCAAAATAAGAGAAATTTCGAAGCTTACATCTTCTTTTAATTTCGAGCATGAAATCCAAAAGATCAGAATCCCTGTGCCCCTGACCGAGCTAATTAAACATGAAGAATTCAAAAAACGCTTATCTGAGCTATTACAGTCTGAATCCTCATGCCTACCCACAGACTCCATCAATTTGCAAGATGAAAAACCTGCAATCTTTCTAGGCTCTATGGTAGAAGATAGAGATGACTCATCCCCCCCTTTCTACACATCCCTGAACATACATGACAAGGTACTGCATAACTTCTTGATGGATTCAGGGGCTTCTCATAACCTCATGCCCAAAACTGTCATGGAAGAGTTAGGACTAGAAGTCACCCGAGCCTATCATGACCTGTATTCATTTGACTCTAGGAAAGTCCAATGTCTAGGGGTTATCAAAGACCTGGTCATGACCTTGTTTCAGTTACCCATGAAAAGTGTGGTCATGGATATTGTAGTGGTCGATGTCCCCCCCAAGTTTGGTATGTTGCTATCAAGATCTTGGATAAAAAAACTAGGGGGAACTCTTCAAATGGACCTCACATACGCTACTATCCTAGTATTTGGAGGAAAGCATAGAAGACTATATAGGGAAGCCCAACTGGCCTATATAATCAGTGATGAGGCCAACCCTACCAACCATCCCATTTTCTCCTTAGATACTAATTTAGGTTCCAGTGTGCTTCAACTCACCCATGCTCCCGAACCTCCTCTTAAACTCAGAAAGCAGCCCACCATTTCCCCTAAATTTCTTCCTTCCATCACCCCCGTCTGGAAAATGTTCTTTGATGGAGCCTCTTCCAGGGAAGGCGATGGAGCTGGGGTGGTTTTTGTGTCACCTGCTCAGGAAACCATTTCTCTGTCATACAAATTAGAATTTGAAGCTACCAACAATGTGGCAGAGTATGAGGCTCTTGTTCTGGGATTAAGAGTTGCGAGGGAAATGGGAATTCATGAGGTAGAAGTGTTCGGTGATGCAGAGTTGGTGGTCCAACAGATCAAAAACGCTTATCAGGCTAAGCATCCTCGACTCAGAAGCTACAAAACTGAGGTGTGGGACCTAGTTGACAATTTCTTCTTAGCATTTAACATTTCTTTCATCCCGAGAGAGGAGAACACGATGGTAGATTCCTTGGCTACATCAACAAGTAATTTCAAAGTACCCTTGCTGCCTAAATTCAGAGATGATGTGGAAGTGAAATACAGTCCCTTCATACCTGACAACGTCAAACATTGGAAGGTATTCGAGGACGATCTCGAGATCAAGAAGTTCTTGGAGACTGTCGAAGAATTTTCAGAGATGCACATCGACCAAGACTCTGTCTCAGAAGAAAAGCTTGATGGAGTTAATTTTCTGAATAAGATTGCAGAGCGTAACATTGTGCAGCTGCCCAACAATCATATTCCAAGAGGGCTGGTTCCTTTGGAAAGGATTTTTGTTTGAAATGATGTGTCATTAAAACCTCGGAGGATGACATTGGTACTATTCAGTGCAACATTGGGACCGAGAACGAGCCCAAGTTTGTCAAATTGTCAAGAAGTCTGACAAAGGAATAGAGGTTGGAATACGTCAGACTTTTGAGGGAGTTTGCTGATGTTTTCGCCTGGACCTACGAAGACCTCAAAACGTATGACACTTCTATCATTGAGCATAAAATCCCATTAAAAGAGGAGGCAAGGCCATTTAGGCAGAAGCTGAGACAGATCAATCCTATGCTACTGCCTATCATGGAGAGGGAAGTGAAGAAGTTGCTTCAAGCTCAGATCATTGTACCGATGAGATATTCAGAGTGGGTTGCCAACCTGGTGCCAGTCAGGAAAAAGGATGGAGAGATCTGGCTCTGTGTAGACTTCATAAATCATAACAAGAGCTCATGGAAGGATAACTACCTTTTACCAAAGATGGAACATATACTGCAGAGGGTAACAGGAGCTTCCAGGATGTCCATGATTGATGGTTTCTCTGGCTACAATCAGGTCTCAGTTCTGCCTGAGGACAGGGAAAAAATGGCATTTACCACTCCATGGGGGATTTTCATGTACACCAAGATGCCATTTGGATTAATGAATGTAGGGGCAACGTTTCAGCATGCCATGGACATAACTTTTGTTCAGGAAAAGGATAAATTTGTGGTTGTTTATCTGGATGACATCACAGTGTTTTCAAAATCTGATAAAGAACACCGTCGCCATCTCAGGAAGGTTTTCTTGAAATGCAGAAATTTTGGCATTTCATTAAACCCCAACAAATCTCTATTCACCATGCAGGAAGGAAAGTTACTAGGCCACATAGTATCAGCGGAAGGAGTCAGAATTGAACCCAGCAGAGTGGAGGCGATACAAGTCTTATCGATCCCGAGGTCCAAGAAGGAGGTCCAATCTTTCCTTGCTAAAATTAATTTTCTGAGGAGGTTTGTGCCTAACTTTGCTAAGGAGGTAAAGCTTATAACAAGCATGTTGAAGAAAGGAAATGAATTAAGGTGGACCCCTCAATCGCGGCATTCCTTTGAGAAAATCAAGAAGGCCCTGACTGAAGCTCCTATGCTTATCAGTCCCGACTACTCGAAGGATTTCCTTATTTTCTCCTTTGCCTACCTGACACAATGGTTGTTGTTCTATTACAGACAAATGACATTGGGTTAGAGCAGCCTATTGCTTATTTCAGCCAAGCATTGAGGGATGCCGAAGTTAGGTATGACACTATGGAAAAGCAGGCCTATGCTCTAGTAAAATCTCTCAAAGATTTTAGAACCTACATCCTGCAGTAAAAAATCATCGCCTATGTCCCCTTGGTTGCTGTTAAAGACATTGTTATTCAGCCTGACATAAACAGGAGAAGGAGTAAATGGATAGCCAAAATTCTAGAATTCGACCTGGAAATAAGGCCCACCAAATTGATCAAAGGTCAAGGTTTAGCCAAGCTATTGGTTGAAGCAAACTACCGAGCTATGGGGATAAGTTTCATAAACGAATGCTCAGGAATTCCACAAATTCGGTTGTCTGAAATGGACCCTCAAAGAGAGCCCCCATTAGCTCGATGTCCTTGGTATAAGGATGTCATATACTTTCTGCAAGAGTTGTGGCCCCCAGATGACCTGCAAAGGAACAAAGCAAGAGCTATAAACCTTAAGGCAGTCAGATACTGCCTGATCGATCAAATGTTATATTGGAAAGACCCCTTGGGGGTACTTTTAAAATGCATGAGTCGACAAGAGGTCGAAATGATCGTGGCTAAATTTCATAGCGGCCTGTGTGGAAAGTCACAGCCCACAAAATCCTCAGGGTTGGATACTTCTGGCCTACCGTGTTCACTGACGTCCGCAAAAAGGTCAGAGCCTGCATCAAATGTCAAAAGTTTGCAGGAAAGCAGGAGCTCAAGTCTCTGCCATTAAATCCGGTGGTGTTTTCAGGACCTTTCTAGCAGTGGGGCCTAGATTTCATTGGAGAAATTCACCCTGCTTCCAGTGGGAAGCACAGGTGGATTCTGACTACTACAGATTTATTTACCAACTGGATTGAAGCTATCCCTACTAGGAGTGTTTCCCACAAGGTAATCATTGGATTCCTGGAGGACCTCATCACGAGATTTAGCTGCCCGAGTAAAATTGTCACTGATAACGCAGTCGCTTTCGGGTCTGAGCCTTTGGCCAAGTTCTGCAAGCAGTTCAGAATCAAGCTGATTCACTATAACCCATATTATCCACAGGGAAATGGTTTAGAAGAATCCTACAACAAAAGCCTGATAAGGATCATCAAAAGGTTGTTGGAAGACAACAAGAAGGCCTGGCATTCCAGATTAAAATTTGCTCTATGGGCCGACCGAGTGACCACAAAGAGATCTATCGATGTTTCACCTTTCCAATTATTCCATGGAGCGGAGGCTATTTTCCCCTCTCATTTAGCCATTCCTATAGCAAAATTCCTCCAGGACCATCGAGAAGAGCCCAATGACATGATCAGAAGGATTCATCAACTGGTAGAAGTCCAGCAGGCCAGAGAGCAGGCAATGGACAAAATTCAAGATCATCAACAGAGGATCAAGCAGGTTTTCGATAAGAAGGTCAAGAGGGAAGAATTTCATATAGGAGACCTGGTGCTGAAATGGGATGCTCCTAAACAAGATAAGGGCAAGCACGACAAATTCGAAGCCCTGTGGATCGGGCCTTTCAAAACCTCTGAAGTTTTCTCAAATAATACATATCGGCTGCAAGATTTGGAAGGTGAGGAGGTTTTCAGCAGCCCGGTAAATGGGCATTTTCTTAAAAAATGTTTTGTCTAAGCCTTCGATGGCTCCTATGTTTTGTAAATATTTTCCTTTCTGTTCTTTGTTTTTACTTTTATTATATCGTCTTAGTAAATGACTCCATAACCCATTAGCAAGGCACTAGAACTGCAAAATGAGTCCTTAGAGCATCACAGGGATGACTCTATCCCCCATGGAGCCTAATGTTAGCAACATTACTTGTCTTCGGCATAGGGATATCCGGGTCTGCAGGTTGCACGAGAAGCGCCCAACCACAGCACGCAGAAGAAATCCATTATGGGCCCAGATCAAGCGAGCGAGCACTCCGATTTCAACATTCAAGATGTATCCAAAGGATCAGATCAGCG
This sequence comes from Picea glauca, assembly GCA_000966675.3. NCBI lineage: Eukaryota > Viridiplantae > Streptophyta > Pinopsida > Pinales > Pinaceae > Picea > Picea glauca. The sequence continues at coordinate 597,787 of JZKD02S1720911.1, forward strand.
GTGGGCGGGAAATCACGATTAGAAAAGCTGCACTGAGGTTAGCGCAATGGATAGCGCTCATAGCATGCTCAAGAATGGATGACAGCCATTCATCCCAAAGGGCATGTGGCACGAGATCTGGTCACGTCCACTTTTTGGTAGTAATGAGTTCAAAGGGTGAAGGTTTTATGTCTTTGAACATCTCGAAACCCTGAACCCCAATAATGCCGAAAGCGCCAAATCTAGGGCCCGCGACACCACGAAGCATTTTCAGCCGTCTATCCAAAGGGGACACCTGGCAGCAAATTGATCCATCTCGGCATTTCACCCATCGCGAATCCAAGGCACAAAGTGCAGCTCCGTTATATTCTGATGCACGAGGTGCTAGGAGAGTCCCGGACCCAGGCCCACAGTGTCATCGGGAGAATTAAGAGTCATCAGATCTAGAGGGATGCGTGGCGCCAGATTAAGCCGTCTCGGTGTATCATTCATTGCAATTTCGATTAGCAAGGATCATCCCCTTCATATTCGCGAACGCCGAAAGCACCTTGGGAATAAGAACGTGGTCACAGTTCGTGGTCACTTGGAGAAAGGAAGGAATTGTGTAAAGAAGGAAAAAGACGCCAAGTTCAGTTACAGAGGGGATCGTCATGATCTCCAGGCGCCATCGGGTCCGATCTCCATACTGTTTCTTGCCTGGAGTAAATGACTGCAAGAGAAGGTGGTTGAAATCTCCTTTCATTCATTAAGTGTGGGGATGGAGGGTCTGGCAAGCAGTCTGCTCGAAGAGGTCCTGTGTATCGATTATTTTTCAAAAAAAAAAAAGCCATGCAGAAGTCCTTGACTAGACAGAGAAGTCTGTGCACACTATCCCAACACTTAATGGCTCAACTACCCTCCTTGTAGGGGCCATGCATAGTTAAGATGGGACTTAAATAAAGATCTCAGTACGAGTTCGACTGAAGGAACACCAAGCTTTGGGTTACTAGACATGCCTTTGTGAGGCGAATTTTCCTGAGTATATAGACTCAATCTTTGTATTTTGTAAAGGATCGATGGTTGAGCAAAGCTCCCGATTGTAAAGGTTTGATGAAGCGTTGGTTGCTCTGGTTAACGTAGAAGGCATTTGAGATTTCTTACTTTATTGATGTCAGCCTCTTTTCCAATCTCTTTGTTTACTGTGTTAGAACAACTCAGAATTGGAGGATCCAGTCGAGTTGTGACTGTTATAGGATGATGTAGGTTGGATCACTGTAATAGTCACATTGTTTCTAATCAGTTCTTGTGATGCTCTCAACGTTGAAACGACTTGGAATTGAAGGATTCAGTCGAGTCACCCCTCAGCTCCTTGAAGCTCTGGACCAAGAGGATCTTGGCTTCTGAGTTTTTCTTCCTCAATCTTCTGAAGGCCTATTTCCCGAGGCAGTCTTGCTCACCCTTCTCACAAGTATTCCTTCTACCACCCTTTAATTACTTACTGACAGAAGTTGGATCAAGACCTCCCTTGCTTTCTACATACCAAGCCCAGTTTCCCGAGTCAAAGTATTATCTTCTTGAGTATTTACCCATTTGATCAGCCCATTTACTAAACCGTGACATAAAACTGATGGGCGTCGGGCTCTGCTCCTGCAAGCAATCCAGGAGTGACTTCTGACGCTAACATTTTTGGCGTCGTTGCCGGGGACGAAGTTGAAAATTTTCCCCGGGATTGAACGACATTGAGCCTCTGATTCTGAAGGTGCATCGGGTATTAGAGCCTTTGAAGATTGCTACTGTGCATCTGGCGACTTCATTGTGACAACTCCACTGTGGCACTTGTCATGTTAATTGTGGCTTTCAGAGGCAGACACATGCAGTCTCATCCATAACTGCCTCTAGCTACACCTAAAACTGATCTGGAGGTGTTTCTTAGGAGAGGAAAGGCCTCCGAAGAAGAAGCTTCCACTGTTGAACCAGGTAATCCACCATCTCCTTCTGTAAGAGCTCCTTTTTCTCCTCCTCAGTTTCTTAATAGACCTCCTTCAGAGGTTTCCCGTTTCCTGAATTTTGGGAGTGTTCCTGCTGAGTTTTCCCCTCCTAGTCTGGGATTGGAGGGAGAAATCCTTGTCACTCCCTTCTCCTATAAAGTTGTACCTTGGCATAGACCCAGGACTACAGAAGATTTCCCCACTCTTGCACAAAGAAAAACACCTGCTGACTTGAGCTCGTTAGCTTTCTCCTTAAATCCTCTCTTGTTTCCCACTCCACTTCGAGACTCATTCCCAGTAGCCCCTTTGCGAACTCCTTCTATTCCAAGCTCTCCTCCACCTAATATTCCTATGGCTAGTACTAATCCCCCTCTGAATAGAATGGATGCCATAGTCACTACCATATATGCTCCCTTAGTTCTGCCCCATCCTATGAATCCTCTCCCTGCTGGAGATTACTTGAAATTCATGCCCAAGTTCACTGGGGAAGGGGATGTAATTGCGGAAGAGCACCTGGCTACTTTCTACAATTATACAGACAACCTCAACATTGAATATGAAGATGTCTGGATGAGAGTCTTCATCCAGAGCCTGGATGGCGAGGTGAGGAAATGGTTTAGAGGATTGGCTCCAGGATCTATTGCTGGGATTGAAGCTCTAGACAGTGCTTTCCTAAGGCAGTGGGGAGATAGGAAAGATTTTATGTATTACATGAAATAATTTGGGTCTCTGAAGAAGATGGAAAGGGATTCTATCTCCAACTTCTCCAAAATATTCAATAAGATGTATAATAAGATTCCTACTGAAATAAAGCCCTTAGAAGCCTTAGCCAAAATTTCTTATGCTAGTGCATTTGGTCCCGATTTCTGTCTCTTATTAAGAGAAAGAAGAGCCACCTCTTTATCTCAAATGAAAGATGTAGCCATAGAGGTGGAATCTAATGTATTAGCAGCTAATAGACTGAGGAACAAGGTTGACGCAGATAGGATAAAGGGAAGATCTGAAGCCTCAACTTCTGGCCTGTCGGTACCCCACCCTCAAGTGGATGAATTGACCAAGCTGGTGAAGTCTCTGTCTGTAGAGATGGAGAAAATGAAGGTTGAAGGAAGACAAGCATACAGGGGCCCTCAAAATGCCGAAAAAAAAGGAGGTTTCAGGAGGCCAAACAATATAACTCCCCCGACTATGCAGAGAGAAAGGGGAAGAGACAGAGACGACCAAAAAATTCAAGCCCCTTTTCAAAACAATTTTGTGGCCGAGAGGGAAGAAGGGGAAACAGATGAGATGGAACCCAAAATCCATTACTTCAGAGACACTCCTCCTTTTCCTCATCTCACTCAATCAGCATACGAGGAGTCTCTCATGGACAGTCAGCTAAATGAACTAAGCAAGGGAGACAAAGCTAGTGGCAACCAAGGCAGGTATGATCCGAGGTCCAAGAAAAAGACTATAGCGCCTGACGCTCCTAAGAAGTCTACTACAACGAAGAAACCTCCTAATGAAGTAGTAGACAATCATAGAGGTAAGAAGCCCCGATCCATCTCTCCCATAGTCTAGGGTCATGTTCCTGAAATAAGAGAAATTCCAAAGCTTACATCTTCTTTTAATTTCAAGCATGAAATCCAAAAGATCAGAATCCCTGTGCCCCTGACCAAGCTAATTAAACATGAAGAATTCAAAAAATGCTTCTCTAATCTATTACAGTCTGAAGCCTCATGCCTTCCCACAGACTCCATCAACTCGCAAGATGAAAAACCTGCAGTTATTATAGGCCCTATGGTAGAAGATAGAGATGACTCATCCCCCCCTTTCTACACATCCCTGAACATACATGACAAGGTACTGCATAACTGCTTGATGGATTTGGGGGCTTCTCATAACCTCATGCCCAAAACTGTCATGGAAGAGTTAGGAATAGAAGTCACCTGAGCCTATCATGACCTCTATTCCTTTGACTCCAGGAAAGTCCAATGTCTAGGGGTTATCAAAGACTTGGTCGTGACCTTGTTCGGTATGTTGTTATCAATATCTTGGATAAAAAGACTGGGGGGGGACTTTGCAAATGGACCTCACATACGCTACTATCCCAGTATTTGGAGGAGAGCATAGAAGACTATACAGGGAAGCCCAACTAGCCTATATAATCAGTGATGGGGCCAACCCTACGAACCATCCCATTTTCGCCTTAGATACTGATTTAGGTTCCAGTGTGCTTCAAGTCACCCATTCTCCCGAACCTCCTCTTAAACTCAGAAATAAGCCCACCATTTCCCCTAAATTTCCTCCCTCCATCACCCCCATCTGGAAAATGTTCTTTGATGGAGCCTCTTCCAAGGAAGGCATTGGAGCTGGGGTGGTTTTTGTGTCACCTGCTTAGGAAACCATTTATCTGTCATACAAATTAGAATTTGAAGCTACCAACAATGTGGCAGAGTATGAGGCTCTTGTTTTGGGATTAAGAGCTGCGAGGGAAATGGGAATTCAAGAGGTAGCAGTGTTCAGTGATGCAGAGTTGGTGGTCCAACAGATCAGAAATTCTTATCAGGCTAAGCATCCTTGACTCAGAAGCTACAAAAATGAGGTGTGGGACCTAGTTGACAGTTTCTTCTCAACATTTAACATTTCTTTCATCCCGAGAGAGGAGAACACGATGGAAGATTCCTTGGCTACATCAACAAGTAATTTCAAAGTACCCTTGCCGCCTAAATTCAAAGATGATGTGGAAGTGAAATACAGGCCCTCCATACCTGACAACGTCAAACATTGGAAGGTATTCGAGGACGATCTTGAGATCAAGAAGTTCTTGGAGACTATCAAAGAATTTATAGAGATGCACATTGACCAAGACTCTGTCTTGGAAGAAAAGCTTGATGGAGGTAATTTTCTGAATAAGATTGCAGAGCGTAACATTGTGCAGCTGCCCAGCAATCATATTCCAAGAGGAATGGTTCCTTTGGAAAGGCTTTTTGATAGAAATGATGTGCCATTAAAAGGAGAGACCTCAGAGGATGACACTGGTACTATTCAATGCAACATTGGGACTGAGAACGAGCCCACGTTTATCAAATTGTCAAGAAGTTTGACAAAGGAACAGAGGTTGGAATACGTCGGACTTTTGAGGGAATTTGCTGATGTTTTTGCCTGGACCTACAAAGACCTCAAAACATATGACACTTCTGTCATCAAGTATAAAATATCATTAAAAGAGGAGGCAAAGCCATTTAGGCAGAAGCTGAGACAAATCAATCCTATGCTACTGTCTATCATGGAGAGGGAAGTGAAGAAGCTGCTTCAAGCTTAGATCATTGTATCGCTGAGATATTTAGAGTGGGTGGCCAACCTGGTGCTAGTCAGGAGAAAGGATGGAGAGATCCGACTCTGTGTAGACTTCAAAAATCTGAACAGGAGCTCATGGAAGGATAACTACCCCTTACCAAAGATGGAACACATACTATAGAGGGTAACAAGAGCTTCCAGGATGTCCATGATTGATGGTTTCTCTGGCTACAATTAGGTCTCAGTTCTGCTTGAGGACAGGGAAAAAATGACATTTACCACTCCATGGGGGACATTCATGTACACCAAGATGCCATTTGGATTAATTAATGTAGGGGCAATGTTTCAGCGTGCCATGGACATAGCTTTTGTTGGGTAAAAGGATAAATTTGTGGTCATTTATCTGGATGACATCATAGTGTTTTCAAAATCTGATAAAGAACACCGTCGCCATCTCAGGAAGGTTTTCTTGAAATGCAGAAATTTTGGCATTTCATTAAACCCCAAGAAATCTCTATTCACCATCCAGGAAGGAAAGTTACTAGGCCACATAGTATCAGTGGAAGGAGTCAGAATTGACCCCAACAGAGTTGAGGCAATACAAGCCTTATAGATCCCGAGGTCCAAGAAGGAGGTCCAATCTTTCCTCGGTAAAATTAATTTTCTGAGGAGGTTTGTGCCTAACTTTGCTGAGGAGGTAAAGCTTATAACAACCATGTTGAAGAAAGGAAATGAAGTAAGGTGGACCCCTAAATCGTGACATTCCTTTGAGCAAATCAAGAAGGCCCTGACTGAAGCTCCTATGCTTATCAGTCCCGACTACTCGAAGGATTTCCTTATTTTCTCCTTTGCCTCACCTGACACAGTGGCTATTGTTCTATTACAGAAAAACTTCATTGGGCTAGAGTAGCCTATTGCTTATTTCAGCTGAGCATTGAGGGATGTCGAAGTCAGGTATGACACTATGGAGAAGCAGGCCTATGCTCTAGTAAAAGCTCTCAAATCTTTTAGAACCTATGTCCTGCAGTCAAAAATCATCGCCTATGTCCCCTCGGCTGCTGTTATAGACATTCTTATTCAGCCTGACATAGACAGGAGAAGGAGTAAATGGATAGCCAAAATTTTGGAATTTGACTTGGAAATAAGGCCCACCAAATTGATCAAAGGTCAAGGTTTAGCCAAGCTATTGGCTGAAGCAAACTGCCGAGCTCTGGGGATAAGTTTCATAAACAAATGATTAGGAATTCCACAAAGTCACATCCACTTTTCGGCAGTCATGAGTTAAAAGGGTGAAGGTTTTATGTCTTTGAACATCTCGAAACCTCAAACCCCGACAATGCTGAAAGCACCAAAGCTGGGGCCCGAGACACCACAAAGTATTTTTTCAGCCATCCATCCAAAGGGGACACTTGGCAGCAAATTGAGCCATCTCGGCGTTTCGCCCATCGCGACTCCAAGGCGCAAAGAGTAGCTCCGTTATATTTCGATGCGTGAGGTGATGGGAGAGTCCCGGACCCGAGCCCACAGTGTTGTCGGGAGAATTAAGAGCCATCATATCTAGAGGGATGCGTGGCGCCAGATTAAGCCGTCTCAACGTATCGCTCATCGCGATTTCAATCATCAAGGATCAACCCTTTCATATTCGTGAACGCCAAAATCACCTTGGGAATACGCATGTGGTCACAGTCTGTGGTCACTTGGAGAAAGAAAGGAGCTATGTAAAGAAGGCCAAAGGTGCCGAGTTCAGTTACATAGGGGATCGTCGCGATCTCTAGGTGCCATCGGGTCCGATCTCCATACTGTTTCTCGCCTGGAGTAAATGACGGCAAGAGCAGATGGTTGAAACCCCCTTTCATTCATTAAGTGTGGGGATGGAGGGTCTGGCAAGCGGTCCGCTTGAAGAGGTCCTGTGTATCGATTTTTTTTCAAAAAAAAAAAAAAACATGCAGAAGTCATTAACTAGACAGAGAAGTCGGCGCACGCTAGCCCAACACTTAATGGCTCAACTACCCTCCTTCCAGGGTCCATGCATAGTTAAGATGGTGCTTAAATAAGTATCTTAGTACGAGTTCAACTGAAGGGACACCAAGCTTTGGGTGACTAGACACGCCTCTGTGAGGCGAATTTTCCTGAGTATATAGACTCAATCTTTGTATTTTGTAAAGGATTGATGGTTGAGCAAAGCTCCCGATTGTAAAGCCTTGATAAAGTGTTGGTCGCTCTGGTTAATGTAGAAGGCATTTGAGATTTCTTACTTTATTGACGTCAACCTCTTTTCCAATCTCTTTGTTTACTGTGTTAGAACAACTCAGAATTGGAGGATCCAGTCGAGTTGTGACTGTTATAGGATGATGTAGGTTGGATCACTGTAATAGTCACGTTGTTTCTAATTAGTTCTTATGATGTTCTCAATGATGAAATGACTTGGAATTGAAGGATTCAGTCGAGTCACCCCTCAGCTCCTTGAAGCTCTGGACCAAGAGGATCTTGACTTCCGAGTTTTTCTTCCTCAAGCTTTCGAAGTCCTGTTGCCCGAGGCAGTCTTGCTCACCCTTCTCATAAGTCTTCCTTCTACCACCCTTTAATTACTTACTGACAGAAGTTGGATCAAGACCTCCCTTGCTTTCTACATACCAGGCCCAGTTTCTCGAGTCAAAGTCTTATCTTCTTGAGTCTTTACCCATTTGATCACCCCATTTACTAAACCATGACATAAAACTGATGGGCGTCGGGCTCTGCTCCTGCAAGCAATCCAGGAGTGACTTCTGACACTAACAGAAGGCTACACCCATACCCCAAGCAACAAGTTGACAAGACGCAAGATGACGACAATCTTAGGGAAAGATAAGATTACACCCAACTTCGCCAACAACCCAACCAGTAACGAATAAGAAAGGTGTCTAAGTTCAAAGGTTGAACTGTTACCAAGTTACTAAGGTCAAAACGTTATCATAATGCAAACGAAGAAAGGCACTTGACCAAATCAAATACACTTATCAACAATTACAAACTGTCCAAGAAAACAAGTGAACTACTTAACATTTTAAAGGTGGTCCATGCTACTTATAAAATAATCGACATTGTTGTCAAAGAATATAAGTGCCTTTTCAATGCTAATTTTAATGCTAAGTTAATTTTGTTACGTGGTTATAAATAAAGTCCATTTCGAATCTATTCAATGCAATATTTTTTAATGCTATTATGCTGCTTATAAATAATTGTCATTTCAGATCCATTCAATGCAGTTTTGATGCTAGTAGGTTGTAAAAAAAAAATTATCATATCAATGCCAAACAAACTATTTGCAGTCTATCCAATACTATTTGTTCTTCTATTATTCTTAGCTTTTGTATCTCTTTCCATTTACATATTATGCACAACTTTTGCATTTGCAAACAAAACATTTTTGAGCATGCAACATATATTTTCTAATTGTACAACACTTCCCATAAAGTCAGGCTACTTGCATGCAAAATTTTTATCTATTGTTCTTTATGATCCTTTTTCTTAACATAAATAGGTAATGGCTATAAAATACTTGCAACTTTCTACTTAGCAAGAGTTCATAGTTCCGCTTACCAGATTTACTTAGCTCTTCATAATTCCAAGGAGATTTGTCAATGGATCAAATGAAACATTGCATTAAGTTGTAAAGAATTCTATTAGAACAAATAACCTATTGTAGATATTTTTTCTTTTGAATGTAGTTCTCCTTTTCTATTATATGTCAATTATCAAATTATGATTTTTCTATAATTGCAACTATAAAATCTATATTCATCATGATATGATGTTTTTATTTCCATTGCAACATGTTGATGTAGTAGAGAAAATGATTCATAGAGTTGACATGCTCTTCAAAACACTTGATGGTTGCACGATTTTAAGGGAAAATTAAAAGGGGCAACGAACAATTAGAGCAAAAACATGTTAGCTATTATTGAATATATGTACATTCATAGGCCCAAACTCTTATGCCAAAAAAAACATTTAATACTCTGATATCAAACCTATCACTATCATTAATCTCTATCCAATCAACAATAATATTAATGTTAATTAATAATAGGAGAACACTGTCCAGAAACATTATTGCCATCTTTTATCACTGTCATAAGAATTCAATGCAGTCGCCCAGAAAACAATTATGTAAATGCAGGGTTATTAACGTTGTCACAAACGTAGATACAAAATCCAAGTGCACGATATATCAGATGTATGATTCGTTGAGATAAAGACGTAGGATTATTAATTTCTATTATAAAAAGGAAAGGCGGAAAAATAAACTCATTCTCAGCTATTAACCTGAAAAAACTATCCATTACTGAGTGGTATCGTTGTCCAACATTTTAATTGCAGTCTTCATAATGGTAAAAAAAAAATTGCCATGCAGTAAAGGTAACAAATAGCAGTTTTTTTTAAGGGAAAAATCGAATTCTTCTTAAGGTAAAAATTGCCATGTAGCAAGGTAACAGATAACAGTTTTTTAAGGGAAAAATCACCAGGCAACAAGGGTAAGGAATTGAAATTTTAAAGGTGGAATCGTTGAGTATAGAAAGTAACCTTGTACAGTCTGCAAAGGATAAAATCATGTTTCAAATAAGGGGTCGATTGCATTCTTAAACCAACCACGGGCACTCCATGACATTGCAAAGGTTAAGCCATCACAAGAACCTAGGGAATGGCCGAATGATTGAAGCGGTTGGGTAAAAGTAGAAAGTAAAAATTCAACATTGAATAACAAAGGAATTCGAGTTGGATGTTGGGTAAATGCCTAGAAAAATGAAATGAAATATGGACTGTGATCAAGAGAAAAATCATGGTAATGCAAGTGGAAACTCTTAACCATTACACCAGAAATGAAAACGTGACCATACACAGTGAAAACGCCAAGAAAAACAAATGGGAGGTTGGGTAAAATGCCCCCAAAAATACAAACTGAAGGCTGGACTGCATTTAGGAGAAAAATTGTGGAAATAAAAGTGTAATCTTTCAACCATTAGACAGTAAATAAAAACACGACCTTACACAAAAAAAAATCAAAATACATTCAACATCAAGTATTAAATCACTGAGGGATTTGCAGACCAAAATCATAAAAGGAACGCAGAGATTGGGCCTTCAACTCAGAGGTTATCAAGGAAAAATAGGGATAATCTTTCAGGGATACGCAAGGGTTTTTGGAGTTCAAGCAATTAGATGCAGAAGTACTCAACCAACATCAGGTGGAATGACCATCAATCAGCCAAGAACAATCAACAGAGGTAGACGACTGGGAAAACACATCCTTCACTCATCATCCATGCAAAAAAAAGAAGGGCATTAGAATCTATAGGTCATTGTGCATCGAAGTAACGACCGTCAATTCGGATCCTGGCCGACTACTCAGGCGCATACTGAAGAGCTAGGGATGAGTACGAAAAAGTGAAAATCTTCACAACAATCAACAAACCAAAGGGAAATCTCAACATGCAAGGAGAGAAATCCGAGGGAATCAAGTCAACATTGAGCTTAAGGGCTTATGGGGAAAATCAAGTTCTCAGTTGAAATGCTAAATCCACATTTTCTTTACCCAATAAAAGTATAGAAATAAAAGCATAAAGTATAATAAAAAAAAATCTACCAAGCATAAATAAAGGAGGCATACCATAGCCCAAGTCGCCCGCTCTGAGTCATTGTCCCACAAACTTTGTGTTTTTCCCGCTTGTCAACCGATGAGACTTCACCGGTACCTCCCAGCCAATGCTAGGGGTACTCTTCTTCATCCTTAGCGTCTCGAGCCGCAAAGGGGCTACACACACTAAACCAGAGAATCAACTAGCTCCTAGCTCGCCTCACAAGGCTGAGCTACCACGCCTCACCGAGCTGGGTATCCCAACTCCAACAAGCTAAGTCAGTCAAGTATGAAATTCTGCAGCGTAATGTTACGCATCACAAAAGAGATCCATCCTCCTCCTCCTTTCTCCTTTATATAGAATTTCTAGGTTATTTACTTTCCCAAAATCCCATTTATTTTAATGTTCAATAATTTAATTCATAAAAATCCTCCTCGTACATGTGTCACCCATCCCCTTCATTGCACCATAAATTAATTTCATTAATTAATTAATTACTCCTATTTCCCTCACCCACCTAAAAGCATTCCTAGAATCACTCTTAGGTGTCCCCATATTCCCTTACACAATTTAATGACTTACCCCCTTACTAAATCACTAGTTGAGTTCAATTTAGAAAGTTCTTAAATGAAAAATACCTTACTAAGTTAGTCTTTCTGCTTTTTCCTTATGTTTCCTTTTCTCTTTATGTTTCCCACTTTTTCCTAGTTTCCTAATTCTTTTAAATTTACCTCTTTCCCTTTTCATTTAAAACTCAAATTGACAAGTGTAGAAAGTTACCTTTTTCCCCTTTTTCTTTTTAATTAATAAATTTTTAATTAGCGAATGTAACAAAACAATTATTTCCCCCTTTTCCCCCTTTTTAAATTTTATCCCCTAATTTTTTTTTTTTTATAAATTAATTGAATCGCTTACCCCCTTCTCGTCACCCAATTAATGATGATTACTTTCATTGTTTACTTATTTTTATTTTTATTATAAATATTTATTTTTATCACAATAATCACTTACCTAGATTATAATTTTTGAGGCTGGGTGAAATTTTATTAGGGAAATTGTTTTTAAATATTTCTTATCACATTATTTTTTCTAAGGCCATCTGGGTTTATTCATTTATTATTTAACAACATGACATGCTCTTCAGGATGCACTACATGCTCAAGGGTGCCACTCGCCTCATTTTTTTTCTCTTGCGCGACATGGCCTTCAGGACACACTACGTGCTCCAAGGGTGCCACTCGCCTCTTTTTGTTTGTCTTGCATGACGTGCCCTTTAGGATGAAATATGTGCTCCAAGGGTGACACTCCCCTCTTTCCATTTTTCTTGCACGACGTGCCCTTCAGGATGCACTACACGCTCCAAGGGTGCCACTAGCCTCTTGAATGACTTGGTATACATCAAAAACCCTTGGAGTCAATACTCCACTAGGTGATCCTGTGGGAGACTATGGTCCTCTAAGGAATAAGGCCCCTACCTTATTGCACGCCCCTTAGAATCATCATGAGCGACTATCACAATCTTCCCTCACGGCATAATGGGTCTTCTTGAACTAGTTAGTTGTAACCTACAGTTCGATCCACGACGGGAGTGCTAGTAGGTTGTGGTAGGGCTTCTATCCACACCTCTCCCTCAACGTCTCTGGTAGTCATGCATGACCCCTCTACTCCACATGTGAGTCTGGTTGGGAAGCTATCGTCAACCTGCATCATCAACGAATCATGTCAGAAATGAGATCCATAATCATAACATCTAATCAGATGCACATATGTCATATATACAACAATAAAACCCAATATTCCACTCCCTTACTTGATCTGGATTCCAAGGGTTTCATCGATTCCTTTGCATCCTCGAGGTACAAAATCCTTCACACTCGGGAGAACCGAGTCAATAGCACCTTCCTAAGTCAATAAAACAAAATAATATATAGTCACATACATAATGCCTCATAATCATAATCAACAACTAATAGTATAATAATCTAAATCACTTGCAAGCAAGTGTCCTCAAAGAATAAGTTCGCTAAGTTCTTGCAAGAGTGGGATGTTACATACACCCCCTCTTCATCTAAAATTTGTCCCGAAGTTTCACAGTAAAAAGTTCCAAAATAATGTGTATCATAGTATCATAATTCTATCTATCCAACATAATGCAAATTGTTGGTGCATATCATATGCGTCCTCTGAGGTCGTCAAGTCAGGAATAAGTTGTTCGTTTGGACCTTGACCTCATCTAATATTCGACATCATAGCTGTCGAATGTGATGATCCAAGATGCAGATTGGCTCAGTTGTGAGTGCACCCTCATCCGACACCTGCAAGGTGCTCAAGTCAAACATGTGTAGGATCACTAATCATAATGTTTCAAATATAGACGTGAAATACATCATGCATACGCTTGAAGAATCAGGAAAGGCTAGTCATTAGGCTACAGGCTTCTCCTTTCCACAGTCTCATAGGATCCCATGAAAATAGGAGATAGTTTACCCCATTTTTCAAACTTGACCGAAATCTTATGCGGTTTCCATCGCAAAAAAATACTCGATCGCCACATTGTAACTACGGTCGACACGACGTGCATCGACATAAATCTTTTGTCGATACTTCTCTTCCTTGATCCTTTGTCTTATAGTTTTCATTTAATCTTCCAATTCTTGGATCGCTTCTGGTCCCACCAGGACCCTATCCTCAAGATAATCCCAACTCAAAGGATTTTGACACAGTCACCCATAAAGAAACGTGAAAGGCACCATCTTAATGGCACTTTGGTAACTGTTGTTATAAGCGAATTCTACCCATGGAAAGAATTCTTCCCAACACTTATGTTAGTCCATCACATACATGCGCAACATGTCTTCCAAGGTCTGGTTTGTTCACTCGGTCTGCCTATCATTATCCAAGTGATACACAATACTAAAGTTAAGTCGGGTTCCCAAGGCCTCTTGGAAACTAGTCCAAAATCATTCAGTGAACATCGATCCTCGATCGGATATAATCCTTTTAGGTATGTCAGGAAGCCTCCCAATCTCACTAATGAAAACTCTAGCTATGTCAGGTTCTTGATACGTCATACGCATAGGAATAAAGTGAGAACTCTTTGTCAGAATGTCGACTACCACAAAAATTGAGTCTTGTCTCCTTACCGTCAATGTCAATCCAACAATGAAATCCATTGAAATAACCTCCCATTTTGATTCCCGAATAGCATGTGGTTGTCGTAATCCTACTAAATGTCTATGTTCATCCCTTACTTGCTGACATTCTAGTCATTTGGCCACATAGTTGACTATGTTTGCCTTCATTCCTTTCCATAAGAATAAGGGTTTAAGGTCTTCCCTCATCTTTGTGACTCCCGGGTAAGCCATGTACACTACTATGTGAACCTCGTTTAGGATCCAACTCCTCAACTCGTCCTTCGGTGGTACATAAATTTGATTTTTAAATCTCAGTAGTCCCTCATCGTCCAATGTAAATACTTCAAATATTGGTACCATCATTGTGTTTTGTTCGATAAAATCCTCGACCTCTTTGTACCAGTCATCCTCGCGTTGTAAGGTTAGAATCTTTTTACGTAGATTCGTCTGAAGAGGCAACACCAAAAAGATGTGTGATCTTCGACTCAATTCATCGGCCACCCGGTTCACTATTCCTTTTGCGTAAGTAATCTCGAAGCCATACTCGCTAAGCAATTCCGACCGACGTCGTTGTCGTGCGTTCAGGTCGCGTTGCATAAATATGTGTTGTAGTCCACAGTGGTCTATATTTAGTTTACATTTTCATCCAACAAGGTAGTCTCTCCAAAAATTTAAGGTATAAACAATTGATAACAACTCCAAAACATGCGTCACATAGTTCTCCTAATGCCTTCTCAGTTTCCTTGAGATGTAAGCGATCACTTGACCGTCTTGCATGAAGACTCCTCTTAAGCCTTCCTTGGATGCGTCAATGCATACCAAGAAGTTCGCATCAAATTCTGGGACCTTTAGTATCGGTGTCATTGTCAGTAGCTCCTTGAGCCTCCAAAATGCTTCCACGCATTTCTTGGTCCAAACAAACTTCTTGTTCTTATTCTACAATTCCGTGATTGGATTTTCTATCTTCGAAAATCCCTCGACGAACCACCGATAGTATCCTTCTAAACCCATGAAGCTACACACTTCCAGGACATTCGTCGACGCAGGATATTCCATAATAGCTTTGAACCTTGTCGGGTCCACAATGATACCTTTGTCGGAGATGACATGCCCTAAGTAGTGAATCTTCAATTGATAAAATGAGCATTTGGACAAATTACCATATAATTTGTGCTCTTGCAGACACTGTAGTACCAAGCGCAAGTGCTCGTCATGCTCCTCCATTTTCCGAGAGTAAATCAAAATATCGTCTATGAATACTTGGACGAACTTGTCCAAGTACTCGTGGAACACCCCATTCATCAAACTCATAAATACCCCTGGGGCATTTGTCAGTCCAAATGGTAAAACAGTAAACTCGTAATGTCCAAACCTTGTCTTAAAGGCGGTCTTAAGGATGTCATCCTCCTTGATTTGCAACTGGTGATACCCTGATCGCAAATCGATCTTGGAAAACACCGCCGCACCCTTCATCTGATCGAAAAGATTATCAATCCTTGGCAATGGATATTGATTCTTGATCGTTGCATTGTTCAATTGATGGTAGTCAATGCAGAGTCTCCACGACCCATCCTTATTTCGTGTGAAAAAAAAATAGGCGCACACCATGGTGACACACTCAGACATATAAGTCCTACGTCCAGTAACTCCTTTAGTCACATTCTCAACTCCTGTAACTCCAGGGTCGACATCCAATAATGCGTTCTAGATATCTGTTCAATCCTCGATTTTATGTCTATGGTAAACCCTAATTCCCTCTCTGGCAGCATCCCAGGTAACTCCTCCGGGAAGATGTCTGCAAACTCTCTCACCACCGTAAGGTGTTCTAGACCTTCCACTACTCCCTCCTCATTTAACACTAGGATCACATACATCTTACATCCCTTGCGCATGCTCTTCCGTAGCTGCAAGGAAGAGATGAAACTTAGGGAACTCCCTGGTTCCATCCTACAATCACTTGTCTCGGTCCCTCGTCATCAACCAAGATCAATCATTTTGTCTTACAGTTGAGTATCGCCTCATGCGATTCCAACCAGTCCATACCAATCATGACATCATAAGATCCTAATATTGTGATGTACAGGTTGGCCATGGTGAAAAACTCTCCCAAGTTAAGGGTATAGCCCATAACCTTTCCTCCAACCTAATGTTTAGCTCCCTAAGCCATCTCTACAAAGCTAAACTCATCCTGTTTGACTGCCTTTACTTTAATCCTTTTTAGCGTTGAACTAGGAATGAAACTCTTGGTAGTGCCGGGATCTATCAAAATACTAAGGGTGTCTTCAATGATGGTACCTGATGTCTCAAGCACAGTCGACTGGTGCTCTTCCTGGAATTTATTCATCACTACATGAATCCGATGGGCCTTGCCCAAAACTACCATGGTATTGGGACCAGCTAATCCAGATGCTCTAGCCCTATCCTCTGGGAAGTAATGTTGGTAAATGGGCTCCCCACCATTCAACAAAATTTCTTTGGTCCAGTATTCCTGGTACCCTAAGTAGAAGTTGAATTCTAACAATAAGTCCAAACTCGAACTCCTTGACCTTAATTTTCTGGTTAATTTTGTGCGGAGCATACCGAATCTGCTCCAAAACAAGCCTCGTACTCGGGCACCATGCATCTGCCTTGTCACAAGGTGTCAAACTCTTTGAGATGATGTTCAACGAATTTCTCATAAAGATACCTCTCCTAGAACCGTTCCTCTAACATTTCCCATGACACATTGTCGATAGCCATGTTCAATGTGGCAGGAGTGTCTTCCACCATAGAAGAGTGCTCCCTTTTTTTATCGAACTAATCAGTAGGTGTGGACACTAACAGATCTCCCTAGATCCACCTGGATCTAGAACAAAACAAGACAGGACATGACTTTTTCCCTAAGTTACGACCATTGAATTAGCTAGTAAGGAGGAACAAGTGACATACCTTTGTATTTCTTCCTTAAGTCTCTGTTGCTCCCTCTTCACTCCGGTGCTCTCGTGAGGTCAAGACCAAGACAACACAAACCAACCAAAGTGAAGATAGAAAAATGTATTCAATCGTCAACTTATGCATATGATCAAGGAATTACACAATAAAGTAAGAATGACTTTATGGGAAAAGGACATGTCATTGTATCATATTAATCGAAAGTAGAAGATACAACCTGATCGCCTTGATGTCGCAAGATTCCTTTTGGTGACTCTTGGTTCCAACACACACACTCGCTCTATACTTGCATGAATAAGATCCAATTCCTCTTGATAGACCTACTAGAGTCTCCAAGGTTCTATTCAAGCAAGGTTCTTCACACAATCCCTTCACCAATTCTTCAATTAATCTTTCTTAACCTTTTCCATGAGAATCTTTTCAATATATAGGAGAGGGTGAGATGGTTACATGGATGAGAATGATCCCATAAAATCAGAGAAACTAGTAAAATGACAACCATACGAATGCCAACTCATTCTCTAGAAGATTCCCTTCTATAATCCTCGAGACTTCTTCTCTTTTCCAAGCTTGAAAACAAGTTTGCACCCTGTATATAGAGCACAATGAGAGAAGTTTGCACCCTATATGAAGGTGGCCTGCGAGAATGGGTCATTCTCTCACCCTAGGCTATAAGCAGCCTGCGAACTCACTTTGAAAATATGTTTTCTAGAAGGAGATAAATGCCATTCTTCTCAGGAGAAAGTTCTTGTTGGGAGCCTGAGTACACCATTGTGAACACATCACCAAGATGACCAAAATCATGTGTAACAGAATTCCCCCCAAAGTATGAGGCCGGAATCAGTGACAACCAAAATACTTTGTAAACTGCATGTGTGTGTCAGAAGCCAAGAGCTCACCTAATCGGAAACCTGCAAACAACCAACCATCTACAAAATATCATACCAATTCTGAGGTAGGCATTCCCATACTCAGATAATAGATGAATGACATCATGAACTTAGGTCATGGCCACCAATCATACACCATGGATCCATACCGTAAAAAAATATCGCATAGCCACCAAGAATACACTGTGGATCCATGCAAGAAGATTCAAATTAAAACGACATAGCCACGAGACATACAAAGTGGATCTATGTGTCAGCAAATTATACACATTCCATCGCAGCCTGGATCAAAGAGATGAGACCCACCATCTTCAATCCCGTCACCTGAAAGTACAAATCTCACCATGTGATTACATGTGTTGAAGTTGAACATGGTAGAAACCACTTGATTACCGGTCATTGATGAAACCGTTAACAAGTGCGAGGGAAATCACCATTAATGTCAATGACTCCCAAGGTACACTAGTACAATCCACCGAATGTGAATAAATGAGTTGAGGTCAAACATTCGACGAAATATCCCGATCAGGGGTCAGTGATGAAAACCCACTGTCAAAAGTGAGGAAACCTGCCATTGAG
This sequence comes from Picea glauca, assembly GCA_000966675.3. Classification (NCBI taxonomy): domain Eukaryota; kingdom Viridiplantae; phylum Streptophyta; class Pinopsida; order Pinales; family Pinaceae; genus Picea; species Picea glauca. The sequence continues at coordinate 616,158 of JZKD02S1720911.1, forward strand.
GCATGCAAGTTCCAAGGTACCGAATAATTTCTAAGTCTTGTTTTCGGATAATGATCCGAAGTCGATGGAACAAAAATCGTCACAGGAGGGCCTTGATGTATCCCCCATCAATGACACAAAATGAGTAACGAATTTTGAAGGCGGAACAGAGTATGATGTGAGTTGGATTGGACACAGGGAAGGCCAACATGAAGAGAATGGACAACTGCAGATGGCCGACTCAATACAGGTTTCGGATGAACTTCTCTTGAACATATGAATGACACGACCAATGATTTGGAAGCACTGACTCAAAGACAACTCAAGATACGACCTTATAACAAGTCGAATGAAAGACAAATGGATTTCCCAAACCGGCTTAAGATAATGAATAGGGGGGTGTCATGTTCAAGAGCGACACTTACTGCCAATAATATGAATACGAAAACACATCCCTTTCCCAAATTTTCCCCCACCATTTCTGACGAGTACCTCTTTATTTTTACGCAAGATTGAGGAGGATAACATATGCTTGTTGATGTAAGCTCATCCTTCAGATGAGTCCCTCGGAGTATGTTTAACAAACTCTAGGAAGGAGTGGTTCAGTCCCATTACGGGTCTTTCGATGTTTGTTTAACAAGTCCAAAGATAGAAAACTCGAAGGTTTTTCATGATTATAGAGTCTGGAAAAACACTCAAAAGATAACTCTCTCAGTTCCTTTTTCATAAAATAGTGTCATGAGACTGAAAAAGAGATAAATTATCACCCAACAGATGTTTTTTTCAAATACTTTAACGAGCGTGAAAACAACAAGATCGCTCAACAATATTTTCATGTTTAGAGAGTTTGAAAAGAGCTTAAAGAGGACTCCAGGGGATTCCTTTTTCATATAACCTTGTTGGGCCCGAAAAAGTGATAAAAGTGCGCTTGATTACATTCTCATGTATTTTCAAGTGTGAGAACAGACAAAGACCAAGCTCAAGGTTTTGTGTAAAAACCATGAAGAACAACTTAAACATGCGATGAAAAAAGTGAAAAAACATCTATATCCCTGCATATGGACGTCGAAGTCATCATGTCTACAAAATTTGCACTCATAGGGGTATTAGGCATTAGGTGTATTAAAATAAAACAATTATTAAAACCAACAAAAATGGTAAAAAGTAAATATAAGTGGGTAAAAGTTCTTTTGCCATATTCATTGTAACTTTGCCAAGATTTTAGTCCAAAACCCCTCTTTTTCCCTTGAATTTCGGTGCTCAATTGCGGAAGGTACGAACAACCATTTGGCGAACCGTCTTTGGCACTGAGGTAAGTTCCTTGTCTTCTATATTTTCATGGTTCAATTTTTTATTTTCATTGGTAAATTTCAAGTTTTTGAACTTGTTTTAGGGGTAAACTTTGCGCTCAGGCATTCTCACAGGCCAGCCACACGGGACCTGCGAGAATGCATGATTCTCGCAGGTGGCCCAAAAGGCACCTATGAGAACCTCGCACTGTGCCAAAAGGGCGCCTGTGAGAACCATAAAATGTAAAATTTGTTTGATGTTTGCTCAATGAAAAAACTACCAAAGCTTGAAGAGAGTTGCTGACCTTCTTCTTATGGTTCTTGTGCAGGCATTTAGCTGTCACCATGGTTCTGGAATGGCATGAAAGAGAGCATGAAGAAGATGATGCTATTTCCTGGAATAACCCGGGCACCATTGCCGCTTTGTGAGACTGTGGGCTCCTGAAATTCTTTCGGATCCCAGGTATGAGGGCCCAAGTCAGGCTGTTGGAGTACCTCGTTCATATGTGGGACATGGACCAACAAGTATTCCATGTGGGGGTCCACACATTGTCCTTGGATATCAAGGAAGTTTATTTCCTAACAGGACTGTCACGGCATGGGTACCACGCTAGCTTGACTGGTAGCCAAGGTGGTGGGCTGCCCATGAGTGAGTATTTTCATCTGTACTATTTTCCAAAGGAAGAAAGAAGAAAAGGAAAGGTGGCCATTTGGGGGGTCCAGGATTTGACCCTTCGCACTATCTTGTTCACCATTTTTTGTATGGCTGGGAGTGTTTCCCCACACATGGCTCTCCAGAGCTATTTTCAGTATTCCATAGAGTGTATTGAGCCTCAGATCTTTAATTGGTCAAACGCAGTCCTTCGTAGCGTGAAGAGGCAGTTGACTAAATGCAGGAGAGGTGACCTGAAGCAATTTGGGTATCGGTCATTGTTGGTGTCCTTCTTTCTTGAGAGGGTTCCCTTGCTGAGGTTGCAAGTTGATTGGGGTTTGTCGGCTCCAGAAGATCCAAGGATGTTGAGGTGGTGTAACCTTATGGCCCGACATGTAGCTGGACCAATCATCAAATACAATGATTCCTTCTTTGACTGGTTACGACCACAGATGTTGATGGTTGATGATTATGCCTATGTCGGGTTGGAATTCCGAGTGGATCCGGACTTAGCTCTACCCGAGGATGCTTAGTGGGGATATCTAGGTAAGAAGTACACATTTTTTCACTTTTTTAAATGTTTTTGTGAGTTTTATCATATGCAAATGTTTTTATGTTTATCCAAGGTCTAATTACAAAAATTCTTTTTGATGACACAGACGTGGGGCCTTATTGACCTCTGGGTACTTATTCTATTCAGCGACGAGGAGAGGTGGCTCCAGTTCCATGATGGGACACTGAAGATTATGAAGCAGTGGAACAAAACTTAGAGGGTTTGACTACAGACATCCCAGACATGCCTCTTGGAGAGGTCCCATGACGTTATCAGTGTCATACAGTGGGCATGTCAAAGTCTATTGGACCACTACTTCATAGGGTTTCCCAGGCAGTCATGTGTTATCGTGAACGTCATCCATGGCGTTACTTTGTAGAAGCTATGAGCTTCAAATTTTGAAATTTTGGTTCTTGGACAGAACTTTTTTGTAAAAAACTTTTGATCGTTATATATACATATATACGGCTTCTATCGGCTTATCTTATGTTGTGTGATACTTTTGATGTCATTGATTTATAAATGACCCAAATTTTTGTCTAATACATAATTAGCTAATGCATTAGTTAATGTATTTAAACATCTAGGAATATGTTGATACTCAATATAATCAAAATAACGTTCCAAGAGGTGAATTTGCAAATATACCCGTAATAAAGTAGGACTTTGAATAGCATAGACATTACTTAATTGTAGTACTACTAGCTATGAATCGAGTCGCACAACCAAGTGATGGATACCGAGCGAGATAGCATCAATTAACAATTCGATAACAACGCTATACTCTACAATATTGTTCATCGCACGGCCAAGGCACACACCTCGTAGAGTGATAAGTTCATTTGTAGGGGCATAAATCACCCAAGCAATGGAAGCAAGGTTCTGAGTACTATGGCTAGTGCCATCAGCAAAGCCAATGTGGGGCAGTGAAGACTCTGAAATCTGGAAATCAAACACAACTTCAGATAAGGGCAGAGACCAGATAACGAAAAAGCATACTACAGTAACACACAAGAAGTATGATACAATAAAATACAAGTACTCGTGCACAGGTGATCTTATGCATAGTACTTATTTAAGTACAACCCATTTCTGGGTTCACTCAAAGGGATACCATCATAATCAACTAACTCATAAGATCCTTTCTCCAAAACTCATTTAACAATATAAGGACTCGCCACATGGCTTCAAATTTTCTAGCTCCTAGCATATATCGATCTTATTCGTAAAGGAGAACAATATCTCCTTTGGAGAAAACGTGAGGCTTGACATGTTTGTCGTATTGGGCCTTGACATGTTTTTTCTTGGCTTTGATGACTAGGGCAGCATCACGTCGAGTTTTGTCTAATCGCATGAGATACAATAGACGTTCCTCTTCGACAGAGGTGTTTGGTAGGAGTTCGACGACTATTTTCGGGGAGTGTATCTCACATTCAATTAGGAGGATAAATTCAAGACCATAGACTAACTGAAAAGGTGTAAACCTAGTAGCAGACTTAACGGATGTCTGGTAAGCTCACAATGTTGAAAACAACATTGTGTGCCAACTTGTTTTGTGAATCCCTATCATTTGTCGAAGCATGGTTATCAGAAATTTATTAATCGCTTCGACTTGGCCGTTGGCTTGTGGGTAATAGGGCGTTGAGTTTTCATGGCGAAGACCCAAATTTTTAGTGAGTTCAGACATCATGAAGTTTCCAAAGTGGCTACTGTGATCAGTGACGATAGCCTGAGGAACACCAAAACGAGATATGATGTGATTGAAAATGAATAATGTTGCAATCTTTCCAGTATTGTCAAATGTCGGCATCGCCTCAGCCCATTTCGTAAAATAATCTATGGCTACAATAATGTATCCATGCCCCCCGGCTGAGTGGGGGTGACATGTCTTAAAATCATTGCCCCATTTCGCAAAGGGAACAACGAAGACCACAGGGTGAAGAGGAGCAGGATGTGATCATATCTTATGATTATAGGTTTGGCAAGCATGGCATTTTTGGACGACGATGATGTAGTCATTAAATAAGGAAGGCCAAAAATACCTTGCCCGTAAGATCTTTTGGGTAGTAGCATACCCGAACATATGACCACCACAGGCTCCAGAATCGTAGTCATTTAAGGCTTTCTCGGCTTCGTCAAATGTGAGGCAGCGTCGAAAAATTGAGTCAATCCCATGATGATAAAGAGTATCCCTGAGGATAATATATTGACGGGCTTGGTAGCGTATTCGACGTCGGTCAGTACTGGACAAATTGGGCCAGAAAGTCTGGGTTTTGAGATATATGATGAAATATCCATACCAAAGATCATCGAAACTAATTAGGAAAAGGGATTCATCAGGTAATGAATCGGCTGCTACATTTTCCGTTTCAGAGTAGGGAAAGTCGCATATCAACTCGACAAACACTAAGGACTTCTTGGACTTAGCTCATTCGAATTCCAAGTCAAACTCCTGGAGTATCACGATCCATTTGGAGTATTTTCCCCCTAGAAATTGACGTGTGAGAATGTGTTACATAGGGTTGCAATTAGAAATTACCGTAGTCTTGCGAGAGAAGATATAGTGTCAGAAATGTTGAACTACTTGGACGACTACCAAGGCCATTTTTTCGACATGTAAATAATTGGTTTTGGTAGGCATTAGACTTCGACTCAAGTAATAGATAACATGTTCATCATGAGAATCATCCTCTTGGATGAGAACCATAGTGATGGTGTAATCAGAGGCTGCGAGGTAAAGGAAATAATCATGATTGTAATCGAGGGGGAAGAGAAGCGGAGCACGTGTTAAGGACAGTTTCAAAGCTTCGAAGGATTTTTTGGCGATGGTATCCCATACGAACTCAGACTCGTTTTTGAGTAGTCGCGTAAATCCAAGAGTTATCTCGGCGTAGTTCGGGATGAAACGATGAAGAAAGTTTGATTTCCCTTGCAAACTTTGTAACTGGCAAAGTGTAGAAGGAGGAGGGAGATTGAGAATCGCCTCGACCTTTAAAGGATCTACCCTGATCCCTTGATGAGAAACAATAAAGCCTAGAAGTCGACCAGATTCTACGCAGAAAACACATTTGTGAGGATTCAATCGTATATGGTAAAACCGACAGTGGAGGAAAATGGCTCGGAGGTGGATTGGATGATCAACCCGGTGCATGGAATGAGCGGGTAAGTCATCAAGATATGGTTGCACGATGTGCTTGATATCATGGAAGGCATAAGACATAGCGCGACTTTTCGCGCTGAAAAGTCGCGCCAGCATTCTTTAGACCGAAGGGAAGTTTCCGATAGGCAAAAGTGCCCCAAGGACAAATGAAAGCAGTTTTGTGTTGCTCCTCGGGAACAATATTGATTTGATTATATCTAGAGAAACCATCCATCAAAGAGAAGATTTCTCTTTCGGCGTAATCGTCGACAATCTGATCGACGAAGGGGGTAGGAAAGTTGTATTTAGGACAAGCTTTGTTAATATCCCTATAATCAACGCAGATGCATATTGTGCCTTGTTTCTTGTTGATCAGGACAAGATTGGAAACCCAGTCAGTGAGGGCCACCAGGTAAATAAAGCCAGCTTTGAGAAGTTTCTCGACTTCAAGTTTAATAGTAGCCGCTTTACGTGGGCGAACTGGACGAAGGCATTGTCGGACGGGTTTAGCATCGGGGTATGTCTTAATCTCATGTATCACGATGTTGGGGTCGATACCCGACATTTATTCATAGCTCCAGGTGAAGATGTCACGAAATTCTTTGAAAAGTGACTTGTAGGTGACGATTTTGTCAAGGGAACACGAAGCTCCGATATGCACATTTTCGAAAATTCCAGGTTTGATGGATATGCCGAGGGGAATAGTGGGTGATATATTGCTTAAGTTCCCTTCAGAAAACACATTGTGTGTGGACTCGAGAATGGTTGAAATGATGACAACGGTCGAGGGGGTCAAGATCCATTGGTATCTCTCGATGGTGTGTTGTTCCAGGAAGAGGATGGAACGATGATGGGCATCGTTCTAGGGGGTGTCTTCCATGATAGACATAATCATCTTGTCCATGGGAAAAATGACGTGGAAAGGATCTGGAGATAAATCACCAAGAGAGGGGGTAGAAGGGGTTGCCGATTGAATGGCCTGATAGGCAGATTCGACCGGACTTAAAGGCATTTTGTCTCCATAACGAAGATGATCGTCGGAGTCGGGTACCATCCATGGGTCGTGAGATGCAAGGGTTCCATAAATCGAGGTGGAGATCATGTTGATTGAAGCGACAAATGAGTGTGGAACATTGGGTGGTGAAATGGGGAAGGTTCCCATTAACGAAGATTCTTTGAGAAGACCTACACTGACATTATTGTAACCTGGTGGGGTTTTGGTGATGAACGGTATGTTGCCAGTACAGGTATCTGAGTTAAAGAAGCATAATTGGTCGACGGTGATGACCTTTCCTTGATGTGGGAAACGTACAACATGAAAAAGAGTCGACACAACCGCGTGGATGGAATTGATCCAGCTACGACCAAGCAGAAGATTTTAATCGAGAGGAGCGTCAAAGACTTCCACTTTGACTTGGACCGTTTTGCCTTCTAGAGTGATTGGCAACGAAGGAAGGACACCATAGGGCTTAAAAATAGAGACATTGAAGGCTTTGAGTGTGTTATGGGATTTAGTCAAAGAGGGAGAGCCAATGGCTTTCCAGCAGGTAACAAACATGACACACATCGAGGCACCCTCGTCGATAATGGTTTTATAAATGTTTTTGTCGAAGACAATCACTTGGATTTGGAATGCAAGTTGAGGGGGTAACCTTGGAATGTGATCTTCCAAGTCAAAAATTATTAAATTCGTGTCCATCGGGTTGATTCCACCGATAGCTTTCAACAGTGCCTTATGTTGTGTGGGACAACTTTGAAGGACTTCGAGGGCTGACATCGCGAAAGGTGCTTGGGCCAGATCTTCAACAATGTTGTAGTTCTGGGTAGCACGAGCATGAGGATTGAAATCCAATTTATGAACGATGCCCTTTGGAGGATGGCGAAGGACTATGTTGAGGCTTGGTCGTTCGAGATGAAGAGGAACGTTGGTCAGTGGAGTCGTGGGAGAGGGTTGGACTAATGAAGGAGGTATAATGTCAACCTTCTCTTTAGAGGGGGAATAATCTTTGGCTCAAGTGGTAAGTATGACGTCACTTTGCTTTGAATCACCGGTACACATTAAGACGTAAGATGTACTGGAGGGGGATGGTTGGTTTTGAGTGACCAATTGGGCCTATTATTGAGAAGGGAAGGGTTGTGAAAAAACGACCGAAGTGGGTGGTGAGTGGTTTTGTTTTGTTTGAAAGAACTAAAAATCTCGTTCCCCGTTTCATAGCGGATCGGTAACTGGTAGTGGGTGAGGAAAGCCATAGCGAGGGTGTTGAAGTCGACGAAGAAACCTCGTGGTAATTCTATATACCACTTTGCGGCAGAACCCATGAGAGTTCATTGAAAAAGGCGTAAACGAATAGAGTCATCCATCAAGGAGTTGGACGAGCACCAGAGGTGAAATGTCATGACGTAATTGTTGAGGTCCTCTCCCGCTTTTCCATCGAATTTATGGATGTCATATGGTAGCTTGGCTGGTATAGAGGGCCATTGGGGAGAGTGACAGATCAGATTGTTTAAAATCCTCGACAAGTCTGGAAGGTCCAAAGTGGCTAAGAAGGGTAACTATTTTTTCACATGTGGGTACTGGTGGCTTTGGGGAGGGAGTCTTGTCAGCAAACTAGTGGGACCATATGCAGTCTGCATATAATGCAAAGACCCAGGTAGATTCAGTGGTTGTTGTTGAGGGAAGTAGCTCATAGGATTATACCCTTGAATGGGGGCATTGGGTTGAGCATTCGAACCCCAAATAGGATTGGATGTACCTAGATATGGTTGGCCTATAGTAGGGGGTATAACGGAGGTAAATTGAGGCTGTTTCCCCCCAGTTGATTGAGGATTATGTTGTATTAGATGATTCCAATAATGGGTCAAGGATGGAGGTATGTTTTGTCCATAGGGTGGGGTCGATGGGGGTTGTTCTCCCATCAAAGGTTGTGTTCCTATTGGGATTTGTGTTCCAATAGGAATTTTCCCTACAAGGGGGGGTTGAGTCACACCTCCCTGGTGAAATTGTCCACCAACAGGAATCTGGTAATTTGGTGTGAATGATGGAATGGTTCAACTAGGATTAGTGCCGTCGATAGAGAATGGAGAGGGTCCTCCAAAAGGGGGCTGAGGAAGTGTTGGAATGAAGCTGGGAGGAGAGTTCACAGAAGAAGAGGGACCACCAGGAGTCCCGGATGGGGTTTGCGTAGGAGTGGGAATAGAAGCATTCAACGCACGGTATCTGGGTGGAAGCGTCGGGGTGACACTGGGCTAGAGCGGTGTGCCAATGGGGGCTTGACTAGACGTTGTAATCCCGACGTGAATACTCATAGTATCTATGTAATGGACCATTTCTAAAGGTAGGGGCAAGATGTGGTTAGCTCGCAGAGCTTCTGTACCAGGAAAATAATAAGTAGTAGTAAAAGGTATTGCATCTAGGTCAGAGGTTTCAGGGAATGCAGGTGAGACAGTGATTTCAACGCCTACTCCTGAACCAAAGAGATCCCGTCTAAAAACGCCAGCAGACCAAAAAGGATCTTGGCCCTCAAGTCCTGGAAAATTTCCAGTCAGTGATCCAAAAGACAAAACAACTAAGTCTTTGGAATAATTCACTCGCATAATACGTCTCTCAGAATCGGAGTGAAGTCAAAATTCCTCTCAAGAATTGGTGATTTAGAACCATTCTAAAGAGTCGGTTCTTTCCACTTGTGGAGTGGTGACGTCTTGGAATTCACTCTATTGAGAAGAGTCTTCTAATGAGCTTGTAGGCAGGGGTTGAGAACCTTCCATATTTTCTGGGGGTAAGCCCTACATTCTATGTGAATGACTTGGAGGCTCTATTGTGAACGAGTTCCAAACTTACGAAGAAAATCCTGTGGTCAACTTGGGTAAGCAAACAGCACGCACTAGTAAATTTTCTAGGAAACAACACCAAGCAAAGAAGACCTTCTAATTCTGAAGTTATTAGTTGGTGATGAAATCTAATGTCACAACAACGAGATGAGAAGGGGCTGGGCTAGGGTGGTAAAGTTACGTTGATGACCTGCCTAATGAACTTACACCTTGGTGCAAGCTCCCACACATAATCATGGGTATACCCTCCAAAGAGCCCGAGTGAGTTTGGCCAATGTCGATTCCAGGTACCATAAAGACTTGACCCTTCACAGTCACCTTGTGTAAGATCCTAAGAAGATAGGCCACTAAGGTTACCATCGACAACAATAAAGCCTGGGGGGATAGTCGACAGTCCAATCCACACACAAGGGCAGGGTATCTAGCCAAAAATCAACTTAAGAGGCTTCCACTCATCATTGTGGGTATACCTCCAAGTGACCCCCGTAATACGTGCAATCTCTACACCAATATCAACAAAGCAAGGTGAGTAACTCTATTAGTATCAATGCGACCTCGGGTTTGACCCTTGTGTGAGAAGGGCTTCCCAGGACAAAATGTTGTAAATGGAATTTGACACTCCTTAACACAAGATGCTATTGTGTGTTTTGTGCTTTGGAGAGTGTATCTCTTTGCCTATTCCAAAGCTCTAGCCTAACTAATTGTTGGTGTAATAGAGTCCTAAAAAAGAGTTACTAGTTAAATTTTAAAATTACGCAATATTATTAAAGGTTGTTGTTACTCAAAGGAAATGGAAATGAAACCGATGTTGCATGAGACTCTGACCCAACAATGAAAAGATAGGAATGAAAAATATCAATTCTTGTTCGATGAATCCTATTTACAGGAGGGAAAGAGGAGTTTTCTGGAACAATCTTGAACTACGATACACAATCTTCTTTAAAATGCAATATCAACTAATCGTGTAACAATGGAAATTCTCTATCTATTTCAACAATTGATTTCCAATATTTTCAAAATGAAAATGCTTTTAAAAATAAAAATGTTTTTACTTTTCAAAAAGGGCCACCATGGTGGTGAAACTAAGGAAAATCAATAACTAGTGAAAAGCCACAAACAAAAACCAATCTTTCAATGAAGAAAAAAATGACAAGCAGACGAGACTAGTCTTTTCAATTGCATGAGATCAATGATTTTCCAAGTAATGAGAAAATGAGAAAGACAAACAATCCCAAATCTCAAACCAATCATCGGCTCCTAACCGAACTAGCACTCAGATTCCAGGATCAGAGATTGTATCCTTACTAAGAAAAGTCAAGAGATGAGAGTTGAGAAAAAGTTGGACAAGAAGATTCTTTGATTTCCAAAGACTGATCGCGTATAAAATCCAAAGTCAAGAAACAATCAACCAATGGCCCAAGAAGTTCTTTTCAGACACACATAGAAATCTGGGCATCTGAGCATACAAAAACCCTAATTCCAAAAAAAAATTAAAAATGGGTTCGCAGGATATTAGTGATGTACAGTGCGAGAATGGATCATTCTCGCAGGCTGGCTTCAAGAAGAGTGCAAGAATCTCACAATGAACTGAAAGGCAGAGTGCGAACTCAAGGGGTTCTCGCAGGCCACTGTGGGGTACAGTGCGAGAAGGCCTAAAACTAGGCAAAATTTTGGAAAAAGACAAAATTTTTGAAGGGACTTCTGGACCCAGAGAGTCTGGCAGGGTGTCCTGAAGACTCAGAGATTGATAGAAATGAAGAAAGATAAGGCAAGAGCAAATGGCCAAGGAAAAACACAAAAAACCACTAAAAAATGGGTTGCATCCCCAGTACGGTTGCCATTTTTGTTATCGGACTAATCGGTAGGTGCAGACACTAACAAATCTCCCTAGATCCACCTGGATCTAGAACAAAACAAGATAGGACATGTCTCTTTCCCTAAGTTACGACCATTGAATTAGCTAGTAAGGAGGAACAAGTGACATACCTTTGTATGGCTTCCTTAAGTCTATGTTGCTCCCGCTTCGCTCCCATGCTCTCATGAGGTCAAGACCAAAACAACACAAACCAACCAAAGTGAATATAGAAAAATGTATTCAATCATCAACTTATGCATATGATCAAGGAATTACACAATAAAATAAGAATGACGTTATGGGAAAAGGACATGTCGTTGTATCATATTAATCAAAAGTAGAAGATACAACCTGATCACCTTGATGTCGCAAGCTTCCTTTCGGTGACTCTTAATTCCAACACACACACTCACTCTGTACTTGCATGAAGAATATCCAATTCCTCTTGATAGACCTACTAGAGTCTCCAAGCTTCTGTTCAAGCAGGGTTCTTCACACAATCCCTTCACCAATTCTTCAATTAATCTTGCTTAACATTTTCCAAGAGAATCCTTTCAATATATAGGAGAGGGTGAGATGGTTACATGGATGAGAATGATCCCATAAAATCAGAGAAACCAGTAAAATGACAACCATATGAATGCCAACTTATTCTCTAGAAGATTCCCTTCTAGAACCCTCGAGACTTGTTTTATTTTCCAAGCTTGAAAGCAAGTTCTCACCTTGTATATAGAGCACAGTGCGAGAAGTTCGCACCCTAGATGAAGGTGGACTGCGAGAATGGGTTATTCTCGCACCCTAGGCTATAAGCAGCCTGCGAACTCACTTTGAAAATATGTTTTTGGAAGGAGATAAATGCCATTCTTCTCAGGAGAAAGTTCTTGTTGGGAGCTTGAATACACCATTGTGAACACATCACCAAGATGACCAAAATCATGTGTAACACCTTTCAGTTGAAACACCACCATGCATACCTTCATGTTGGAGGTCAAAATCATGAAGCGTGAAGCACAACGCCTTGCTCTACAACCATGCCTCAATGACACAGTCGTCCACGACACACGTGGAATAGATAACTCAACTCTTTCGAGTCCTCGATGAATGCTAACGATACTCGATAGGGAGCGCTGTGGACCCTCAGGGGTACAGGTGCCCTGGCTTCTTGTTAGTACTGATGGTGAATCAAGGCCCTTTGACATTACCTGGAAGGGCCTTTTCATACCATCATCATCCCTTACAACAAGTGAATCCAACCAAAGGGCTTGTTCTTCTCCTTGGGGGTTTGACTCTGAGGGTGCGGTCAACTCTGGAAGCATCGCACCTCCTTCAACGACACCACGTCGTGAACCTCTGTGGCATCCTCTAAATGTGATCACTGCATGGATACGTTAAGGTTTTTGATTAACACAAGGGTTAAAACTCATAGGTTTACTGTAGTGGAAAGCTTGGCGATCCACAGTCGCAACATTGAACCCACTCCGATACCATATGTAATGACCCCTTCGCTGCACTACAAATGAAACAAGTGCATTTTTTTTTATTTTTTTTTATGGATCGATGGAAAAGATGACAATAGTTGAACCACACAACCTTACGACGAGCACCATGCCCGTAGGATAGTCAACAGACAACTATGACTCCATGCACTAGCACAAGCGCAACTGGGCGAACATGTGTAAAGAATATAAAGAAACGACTACCCTCCCAACACAAACATGACCACGCCTACAATCTAAGGGACAACATCCCCATCTCGACACAACGGTCTCAATGACCAAGAACTAGTACTTTAATGCGCGCAACCAAACACATGAAAGCGTTACAAACCAAACATTAACAACAACTTACCACAATCAACAACACCCACATGGGATGCCCGACTCTGACCAAGTCATCATTCTCCCCTATTCATCATGATATGATTTTGTTATTTCCATTGCAACACATTGATGTAGTAGAGAAAATGATTCATAGAGTTGACATATCGCTTCAAAACACTTGATGGTTGCACGATTTTAAGGGGAAATTAAAAGGGGCAACGGACAATTAGAGCAAAAACATGTTAGCTATTATTGAATATATGTACATTCATAGGCCCAAACTCTTATGCCAAAAAAAACCTTTAATACTCTGATATCAAACATGTCGCTATTATTAAATGCTATCCAATCAATAGTAATATTAAGGCTAAGTAATAATAGTAGAACACTGTCTAGAAACATTATTGCCATCTTTTATCATTGTCATAACAATTCAGCGCAGTCGCCCAGAAAACAATTATGTAAATGCAGGGTTATTAACTTTGTCACAAATGTAGATACAAAATCCAAGTGCATGGTATCTTAGATGTATGAGTTGCTGAGATAAAGACTTATTCTTATTAATTTCTGTTATAAAAAGGAAAGCCGGAAAAATAAACTCGTTGTCAGCTAGTAACCCGACAGAACTGTCCATTACTAAGTGGTATCGTTGTCCAACATTTTAATCGCAGTCTTCATAATGGTAAAAAACAAATCTCCATATAGTAAAGGTAACAGATAACAATTTCTTTTAAGGGAAAACTCAAATTCTTCTTAATGTAAAAATCACCATGCAGCAAGGTAATGGATAACAGTTTTTTAAGGGAAAAATCACCAGGAAACAAGGGTAACGAATCAAAATTTTAAAGGTGGAATCATTGAGTATAGAAAGTAACCTTGTATAGTCTGCAAAGGGTAAAATCATGTTGCAAATAAGGGGACGGTTACAATCTTAAACCAACCGCAGGCACACCAAGACATCGCAAAGGTTAAGCTGTCACAAGAACCCAGGGAACAAACGAACGATTGAAGTGGCTGGGTAAAAGTAGAAAGTAAAAATTCAACGTTGAATCGCCAAGGAAGTCGAGTTGGGTGCTAAGTAAACACCCAGAAAAATGAAATGAAAATAGACTGTGATCAAGAGAAAAGTCGTGGTAATGTAAGTGGAAACCCTTAATCATTACACCAGAAATGAAGATGTGACCATACACAGTGAAAATGCCAAGAAAAAAAAATGGGACGTTGGGTAAAATGCCCCCAAAAATATGAACTGAAGGCTGGACTACATTCAAGAAAAACATTGTGGAAATAAAAGTGTAATCTTTCAACCATTACACAGTAAATAAAAACACGACCTTACACAAAAAAAAACGCAGAATACATTTGCCATCAAGTATTAAATCACTGAAGGATTTGTATACCAAAAGCATAAAAATAATGCATATATTGGGTCTTCAACTCACAGGTTATCAATCAAGGAAAAATAGGGATAATCCTTTAGGGATATGCAAGGGTTTTCGGAGTTCAAGTAATCAAACGCAGAGGTACTCAACCACCAGTAGGCACAATGACCATCAATCAACCAAGAACAATCAACAGGGGTAGATGACTGGGAAAACACATCCTTCTCTCATCATCCACGCACAGAAAAAGAAGTGCATTAGAATCTATAGGTCATGGTGCACCAAAGTGAAGACCATCGATTTGGATCCTGGCCAAATGCTTAGGCGTGGACTGAAGAGATAGGGATCAGGACGAAAAGTGCAAATCTTCACAACAATCAACAAACCAAAGGACAATCTCAACATGTAGGGAGAGAAATCTGAGGGAATCAAGTCAACATTGAGCTTAAGGCTTACGAGGAAAATTAAGTTCTCGGTTGAAATGCTAAGTCCACATTTTCTTTACCCAATAAAATTACAGAAATAAAAGCGTAAAGTATAATAAAAAAAATATCTACCATGCAGAAATAAAGGAAGCATACCATATCCCAAGTCTCCCTCTTTGAGTCATTGTCTCGCGCACTCCGTGATGCTCCTGCTTGCCAACCGATGAGACTTCATCGGTACCTCCTAACCAATGATAGGGGTACTCTTCTTCCCCCTTATCCCCTCGAGCCGCAAAGGGGCCACACACACTAAACTAGAGAAACAACTAGCTCCTAGATCGCCTCGCAAGGCCAAACTACCACTCATCACCAAGATGGGTATCCCAAATACCACAAGCTAAGTCAGTCAAGTCTGAAATTCTACAGCATAACGTTACACATCACATAAGAGATCCATCATCCTCCTCCTCCCTCCTTTATATAGAGTTTCTAGGCCATTTACTTTCCCAAAATCCCATTTATTTTAATGTTCAATAATTTAATTCATAAAAATCCTCCCCATACTTGTGTCACCCATTCCCTTCATTGCACCATAAATTAATTTCATTAATTAATTAATTACTCCTATTTCCCTCACCCACCTAAAAGCATTCCTAGAATCACTCCTAGGTGTCCCCATATTCCCTTACACAATTTAATGACTTACCCCCTTACTAAATTACTAGTTGAGTTCAATTTAGAAATTTCTTAAATGCAAAATATCTTACTAAGTTAGTCTTTCTTCTTTTTCCTTATGTTTCCCTTTCTCTTTATGTTTCTCGCTTTTTCCTAGTTTCCCAATTCTTTTAAATTTCCCTCTTTCCCTTTTCATTTAAAACTCAAATTGGCAAGTGTAGAAAGTTACCTTTTTCCCCTTTTTCTATTTAATTAATAAATTTTTAATTAGCAAATGTAACAAAACACTTATTTTCCCTTTTTTCCCCTTTTAAATTTTATCCCCTAAAAGATTTTTTATAAATTAATTGAATTTCTCACCCCCTGCTTGTCACATGATTAATGATGATTACTTTTATTGTTTATTTATTTTTATTTTTATTGATGATGATGATGATGATGATTAGCGTCCACTAAGACCTAATTGGTCTATCGGACCTTAAGAGGGTAAGTGATTACTTGTGATTCTTTAGAATTTTGTTTCTGTGCTCGAAAAG